>JANIJG010004328.1:0-40083 GCA_024611175.1 Megaceryle torquata | reverse complement strand
ATTTTGGGGTTTCAGTTTTACTTTTAATATAACTTTTTCAGTATTATTATAATGCTTTGTAAAACTAACAACAATAGGGTGCATCGGGAACATAAAGACAATTTTATTGTGCTTGGAGAGTGAATTTTTCCAAAGCTAAAAAATTAGTTGCTTGACCCTCCCCCTCCCCCCGAAAAAAAAAAAATAGATTGTACTTGTGTGCGTGTGTAGGTGAGGGACCATCTGCCAAGTTTCATCATCTTCTGCTCTGAAGAAATCCAAAGAACTCCATTGCTCACCATCAACTGCAAAAGTCTGTATTTAGTTAATCCACTTTGGTGGGAAATACAGTAAAACTGAACTGCTAATGCAATAAACTTTTATGAAACATAAGAGGGAAGCTTTAAGTAATGCCTCAGGCGAGCTGACCCAAATATATAGATAGAAAAAAAAAAAGAAAATTCTGTGCTTGTTATGTTTTGAATTAATGTTCATCTGACAAAAAAATTATTTTTTTCTTTTTCTGTTCTTAGCAAATAAACTTTATAGGAATCAGGCTTCCAGATCTATCCTTTGTTGTTTAAAACTGGATGAGATGACAATGCAAAAAAATGGAAGTAACAAGAAGCATCATACTTTTCTTCTCCTCAGCAGTGTTGAGAAAAAACTGTGGATCCTGGACTTTTACTGTGGATTTTACTGGTTTTCTGGAGTACTGTAAGTTGAAGTCTTACCCCGCAGGCCCTTACAAGCACCAGTAGCTCTCCATCCCATTAACAGCCTCCTCTTGCTAAATGCAGTTGATCCCGCTGGTAACGGTAACGGGGTCGAGTTGCAAATCGAGTAAAGTTAACGAATTAATTTTTCGCATTATTTGAACTTGCCCTTTGTAGCTGCCGTTCGGTTTCGGGTGTCGTGCCCCACCTAAGAGCACGGTACCGTCGTGCGGTTGAGCGCGGAAGGTGTGCTGGGCTGAAATGAAAACGCAGCTCTAAGATGCTGCCATTCGTGACAGTCATGCTGCTTGTCTGCCAGCGTGCTAGGCAGGTTAGTGAGAATAAAATCGTTTTAATGAAGTGTGTGAGGAATTATCGGCTTGTGTATAGCTCTGACACATGGGGAGGGGGGAAAATACATGCGTTTATTTTGTGCCCCCCCAGGAAGAAGTCTTAGTTGGTTTTTGCATGGTGTGTCCACACCCAAGGGGATGCTCTGGCTGTAGTTGCCCGTGCAAGTGAAAGTAGCTCAGCTGCGTGCGGTTCCCACGTCCCACTGCTCGTGCTCTTTAACAGTCACTTCTCTTCAGGCAGCCCTCGCCCGGCCGCAGCAGCCTCGCGAGGCGAGTCCTGTCGGAAATGTAATAGCTGGAACTGTTTGGTGGTGGTCAATCAAGCGTCGGGTCTGATCCCAGCTATTGGCCACATCTGTAAATATTAATATGTGACTTTTGTTTAAATTGTATTGTTCAAAGGGAGGCAGGGATGGAAGTGGTGGGGTGGTTTTTTTTCAGACCCGGGTGCCTACAAAGTGTTTTGGTGGTGCTGCTTGCCCCCTCATTTTCACTTTGTTACTGTAATTGTGTCTTGCTAATTAATGTCTGGGACCTTCAGCTGTAATGAGGTGGTTTATTTTAGCCTTTTTGTAAAACAGTAAATGCTTTTTTTTTTTTTCAAATGAGAGCAATGACTTCAGGATTTGTTTGTGCATGTCTCCTGAAAAACTGTTTGATAGTAGAGTTGTTGAGGTTTTTTTGTGTGCTATATGTGTAGGAAATGCTGAGTATTTACTTGTCTTTTGGCTTACCTAGCCTCAAAGTGTGAGTCAGTGAAGGCTCTGTATGTAAATCTGTCCTGTCACAAGCTCCTGTATTTATTTCCTTTCCTTTTCCTTCTTTTCCCATGGTGCTCTTTCTCACTACTTTTTTTTTCACTCTTTTTTTTCTTCTTTTTTTTTTCTTCTTTTTTTTTTCTTTTCTTTTTTTTTGTTACAGTGTCAAGTGAGGAGGGATCAGGGTTTTGTTTTAAGGGAACCAAGTATTTCAGAGTGGGTTTGTTTTGCTTGTGTGTATGAGCTTGAGCTTGGGCTTGGGGCAGTGGGGGTGTTTTTTACTTAGTTGCCCAATATATTTTGGCAAGCTGAAGTTGCATTGTTTTGTGAACTACATTAATGGATTTCTGCGTGTTTAAATTCCCCAGTTATTTGGGGGATTTAATTAAACCTCTGTAGGTGACTGTCTTCTATAGATAACAGGTAGAAGTGTTGATTTTGAGAAGTAGCTGGTGTACACACCATGGGCGTGGAGCTTGTGGTAGCAGAAGAGCTGTTGTGATGCTTTTGTATTGAGGTGGAGCAGTTCTACTGATATTTGGGGCTACCAGTACAGTGGGACACCCCTGTTCCTGGGTGTGCTCCTGGGATGCTGCCTCCCCCAGCAGCTGAGTGCCTGAAGGTGCCACCACAAACACCCCAACCCCCAGATAGCCTCTCTGCATCTTGCCTGCTTGTCCCAGGGTTGGTTTATCATAGAATCATCTAGGTTGGAAAAGACTGTTAAGATCATTGAGTCCCACTATTAAAATCACCTAAAATCAGCACAAAATGTTTCCTGCCCTTCTAGTCTGCCGAGACCAATAGGGTATTCTTGCTGCTGCTGTTTTAACCCCTTCATGGAGGGGAAGTGGGGTTCTTTAAGTGCTGCTTCTTCACCTGCCCTAACTGGAGGCGGAAGCCTGGTTTATTTTTATTTTTCCCTGATTTTTGAAAAGTTTGCACCCATCTGAGCCTGTGTGGTCAGTGCATGCCTAGGGAGGTGACTGCTCCAAGGCTGCCCAGCAGCCCCTGTCCCCCCTCCCGCGGTGCCTCTGAGCGCACCTCGTAAACCCTTCTGTGTGTTGCTTTCTAGTTCCCATTGAAACGGCGATTGCTTTGTGTCCGGGGAGAGTCGGCGCAGGAGGAGCTGCTGTGCCTGCACTCTGAGGTGAGTTGGGAAGGTAAGCTCTGGGTCCGAGCTGCAGCATCTGCATCCCTCTGGATGAATGCAGCTTCTTCTGAAGCACGTGTCCCTTCTTGGGCACCTTGGAGAGGTCAAGGTAAACTCAAATCCTCCTGTTCAGCTGCCATCTTCCTGCTGTAATATTGAGAAGCCAGAGCACAAACTAAGTTTGAAAGAAGCTGAAGTGTGAGATGGGGTGACTCAAACACAGAGTTTTACTGCTTAGAATAATTATGCTGTCATGTCATAAACACGCATATTTTCTCAGATACGTATTTCACTGCCTATCCCAAATTTCCACTTGCCGAGTACTCGGTGTGAATGCTGATTTTTCTCTCTGCTAGAGAATAGGCTGGTGGAACTGTATTGAGCCCTCGCTTTGGAAAGTCCTCCTTGCTGGAAATAGCTCTTTCCCTGCTTGTCAAACTAGGCTAAGGAATGGTATTATGTATATAATATATATATATGAAAACATTCATTAAACCCAAACCTCATACACAATCAGAACGAATTCTTGAGCTGAGCTTGTTTGCTGTTGCCTTATATTGTTTTGAGTCACTTGAAGAAAGAAAGAAGACTACACAGGCACAGTCAAGTAAAACATTGTTACAAAAATAATGTTAAAATTACATGGGGGGTTTTGTTCTAGCTTGTACAGGTTTAACTTTGGGTACTTTGCAGTAAGTAGCAGTTGCTGGTTAGGGAGTTGGACCTGGTGCTATCAGCATTGAGGACACTGAAGTGGTAAAAAAATACAGCCTTTTTGTTGGCAAATATTTGATTTAAATTTTGCAGTAATTTGGCACAGGTCACAAGAGCTTTCGAAATTCCTATTTTTAAGTTTGCTAGACAGGCAGGGACCAGGAGGAGGACGAAGTGGATCTCAGCGGAGCGTTAGTGCGAGGGGACGGGACAAGCATTTGAGCAAATGGAGTCGTTTCTGACATTGTTCAGGGGTTTCTGTGATGCTGCTTTTTAAGAAAATGAATTGAAGGAAGTTGTCACATAACTGGAAGAAAAAAAATAAAAACTAAAGGAAACAGAAAAAATGTCAGGCTGTCTGCACAGCTCCTGTATAGCCCTTGCAGGCTGGCGTGTAAGTGCCTCTGGCAGCTGCCTGCTTCAGAACTGCAGGCTCCTTTCTGACCTGTGATGGTATTTTCTTTGGTACAGGCAGGGGAGGTGGTGACATTCCAGGATATCTTTAATTTCTGAATAAAAGTGATTTTAAAATTTCTCAAGTCAAAATGAGCCAAATAAAAATATTTTCAAGGAAAACTTAACAGGTTTGAGCTGTTGGAATCTGAATTTAACCGTTAACATTGCAACTCCTGGAAAGTCCTTGATGTTCAGCAGCCCCTGAGAGGAAAGTACAAGGTAATGTTTCCCCAGGGACTGTTTGGAAGGGCCAGGAAAGGTCTGCAGGATCTGCTGCAGAAGCAGCAAGGTCTTCTAGATCTGCAAGTGTAGATTTGAAGAGGCCCAAATGTTTCTGGGGGTGGGGGGAACAGTTCATTTCTGGTTTTGTTTCTGAAACTGGTTTGTTTGCATTGTGTAACTGCTTGTTCTCTTATAGTTACAGACTTTCTGATAGGACCCATGAAGAAAAAAAAATATGTCCTGTGGTGTTAATGCATGCATGTTAAATGTCTTCATTATAGAGTGTTCTTCAGTACCTTATATCATGGTTTAGAAAAAAAATAATAATATTCATAATACCATTTGGAATGTCAACATTCAGTGGGCTTTGAGGAGATGTAGCAGCACATCATGGTTTGTAGGGACAAGGAGATACAGACCATTCTGGGCTGCCTCATTACCTCAAGGATAAGACAAGAAAGTGAGCTTCTGGTTATCATAGATGTGGAAGCTAACACATTCCCATGTATCTCTTTAGTTGAGTTGAACAGGTATGTGTAGATAAGTTCTCCTGGTGCTTGTATCCATGCACATCCTTTGCAGCTACAGATACATTCCCTATGAGTCTGTGTATGTCTGTGTCTCCCTGCGGGCAGGAGGGACTCATAGCTCCTTCCTGGCACCTTAACCCTCACCTATTGGTCCTCTTCCTGGCAAAGGATGGGCCAAGGTACTGTTGCCCCATGTTTGGGGAGGAAAGAGGGGGGTCTGGAGGCCATGGAGAGAGGCACTAGGATTGAGAGCTGTCAGCAGTACTCTAGCAGCACGTAAATACTGGAGTTTGGGATTGCCTGTTGCTCTCCAGTATTGCATTGCTGCTTTAGTGAGGCTGGAAATTGGTCCCTGCGAAAGGAGCTGGGGCTCTGGCCCCTGGGGTGCCTCCTTGGCACCCCCCTGGTGTCTTGCACACTGCTGCTCGGGGGGCTTTTGTCTCCCACACCAATAAACCACTGCGGAGGCAGCAACAAACGAGGGCTTGGTGTCGTTAATGGGAAGGGGCAGGAGCTGGAGGCTGTGCCCTCGCTTGCCTGTGCTGGTGCGGTGCGTACTTGATGCCCCAGCTCAGGGATGGAGGGGGCAGAGGGCACTGCCCTGGCACAGGAGCCTCAGCTGGGAGATGGTACCAGGCCCTTCCCCAGCACTGGGGGGAGGGCCTGGGGGATACACGGTGGCAGTGGAGGACGAGGGATGATGCTGAGTACTTGTCTCTTGCTCTATGCTGCCTCCAGCACCTGGGGAGGGGGTGATGAGGGATGTTGGGTTGGGGGGAGTGAGGGCTGTCTGGGAAGAAGGAGGGGGTCCTGGGGAAGGGGTGCTAGGGGAGGGCTCCTCTTTCCACAGATGTGGGCAGCAGACAACTCCCTCAGCCTCTGGCAGCTCTTTGGGCTGTTGTGGAAAGAGCAGGGAGAGCCTGGAGCACTGGAGTGCAGACCCTTCAGTGCAGGGGGAGCAAGCCCAGCCCAAAGGTGAAGGGACTTTCTTTGCCCTTATCACACCACTTGCAGTTTCTCAATCCTTGCAGGAGCAAGGAATAAACATGGAGACCACTGGGGTCCAGGGGAGGATGGGCATACTCCCTTCCTGGTTGAGCGTCCATCTTCTGCAGGTTGGGGGTGATGTCTCGGGTCCTGCTAGAGATGGTGCATTAATGGTCCTGGTCCTACAGTCTCCTGTGGAGTGCTGGTGGCTCTGAATCCCAACATTTGCTTTTTCAAGTGTTTTTAGGAATTCATAAATCATGGTCGATAGCCATGGGGCAGGGGGGTGACAAGGGAATAGCCTCTTGCTGATTTACAGCTTAATTGTGGCTCCTGGTCTGGGCGGTGAGCATCGGTACCTCGGGGAGGTCGGCACATGGGACTCTTCGGCTCACAAATGTTTCTAGCACAAGGGAGGTGAAAAAGGAGTGGGCATGAGTGGGAGCAGCTTTTCAGAGCCTCTACCATTAAAAAGGTCAAAGTTGCAATGTCTGGACACAACCACATCATTTCAAATCAGACATCAGTATTATTTGTGCCTGTAAAATGGTTTATTCCCAGTTTCTATAGGTCACACCCTTAATCACTATAAAATACTGCTTTCCCTCAGGAAAACTGAATGAATAACTTGTTTTACAGAGAAACTGGACAGTAAAGTGATTCTTTTTGCACTTCTATACTTTTATTATGTTTTAAGAAAAGTTTTCTGTTAGCATTTATAGATGGAGTATAAGAGTTAAGTATCAGGTTTAGTCTTTTTTTAGACCTTTCTGTTGTGACGAGTTCGATTTTACTCGGCTAGAAAAACAGATTTCTTCCTTCACAAACGGGAGTCCTGCTAAAACTGCTTTCAGGCTACAGTCTCCTGCCAGGATCAAACCAGCACTGACAGGAGAGTAAACGCACTGCAGAGTTTTGGGAGCAGCGGACAAGAGGAAAGTTTAGAGGCTAAATCAAGCCAATAGGAAAAGCAATCCCAGAGGAGAGAAGAACGTGCTGCTGCTGTGGGTCAGCAGCACCGAGCTGCGGGGAACTCTGGACCCCGGCTTGTGGTGATGGATGTGCCATAGGGAAGGCACAGGGGTGCTGGGAGCGAGGGCTGGGGGGTGGCAGCAGAGCACCGCGGTGCCTGGGGGGCAGTCAGCTCCCCTCTGCTGTTCCCAGTACCTCGTGAGTGTCCCTTTGCTCTCCTCCAAATATTGCGGGTTAATGCCAGTCATTAGAACGCCCAGGGGGTCGGCACCCAGCTGCACTTTTCGGTCTGAGAAGCTGGGGAAGTTCCTGGCATTTATTTTTTTTTTGTCCTTCAAAGTTTGCCCTCAGTGTGCTTGCGGGTTGACTTCAATACCGCATTTGAGCACAAGATCACTCGGGAAAAAAAAAAATCAACAAAGCCCCACACGCCCTTACAGAGCATCCCTGGTGTGACTTCGGTTGCCCAGAGCCCCTTGCCGCGCCGTGCCGCGCTGCGCTGCCAGGGCAGCTCCGTTCAGCAGCCGTGCAGAGGGGCAGCGGCACATGCAAAGCAGCTTGGGCGAGCCCTTCTGTTTGTTTGGATAGAGCAAGATGTAATTTTTGTTTGTTTAAATGTGAAGTCCGCTGTATCAGGAACCTATGTGAAAAACTTTTTGAGCTTCCTCAGTAGTTTTCGGTGTGATTTTATAAAAAGCTGGAAAGCAGCCGCTCCCTGTGGTAGGTAAATCCGGGCAGCACATCATTGCACCTCTGCGCGGCTGCTGGGTCTAGCAGACACTAGAGAAGCTTTTCAATCGCACACTTCTACTTTTCTTTTTTTTTTTTTTTTCTCCACCCAGACTGAAACCCTCCCACAGACAGAGCCTGTTGTGTTACCCTGCTCACAGTACCAGGTACCTCCATTAGAGAGGCGGTGGTGTGGGAGCCAAATGAGGTGTTGCAGATTCCTGTAAACAGTAAAAAAGCAACCCAAAAAGCCACCTTATCTACCTTCAGTGTTTTCCTGCTCACCTCCTTTGATGTAAAAGGAATTTTTGGCAAAGGTTAGCAGCTCATTGTGGTATCCATCATCATCTTGCTTTCCTTGCACTTCTTGCCCACCCACCTCATCAGCTTTTCCTCGCTGAGCCAGGACTGGCTTTGGTAAGTGGTTGTGCAGTGCCTTGCACAACAGCAGCTCCCAGTGCTAAATGCCAATAAGTTCATGTCTTGCTCTCTGCACTACAGAGGGGAAAAAAATGCTTTATATCCCACTCTCTCTTAGCAAGGGTAATTCTGGCTAAGTAAGGTGACTGTGTATCCAGCTATGCTTCAGTGGGAAGCCACCAATATCCCCGATACAAAGCTGTATGAAGGGAAAAGTCTCCTCAGGTTAAATTCATTCATTCATTGGCAGGTAGTAGCCACAGGGCATAGCAGAAGCCAGCTCACCCACTCTACCAGTACGGGTTTGCTAAAGGGAGAGTGCGGTAACTGGAGCAAAGGATGGTGCTGGCACCCTGCTGAGTCAGTGGTTCTTGGACACAAAGTCAGCAAATGGAAGAAAAATAGAAGTTCAAGTCTTCTAATTTCTGAAGCAAAGTGTAAGCAATTGCTCTCAGCAAATCTCATGTAAACCCATTCTCATGTGCTGTTCAAGTAACAGACCATTGAAGGTTACTCAAAATATGATTCAAGTAGAGCATTATATTAATTTGTACTGCCCAGAGTGAGTTCTCTTGCCATGTGCTCTGCAAGAGAAAATAGCTTCCCCTTCATACTAAAGAGAAAGTATTTGAGTGTGCTAGGCAAGGTGTGATGGCAGGGAGGGGACTGGGTGGTGTGGAAGATGCAGCTAGGCAAGGGGTGTGTGGGGGGGTGTGTTACTCTTTACTAGAAAGAACAAGAAAGTTTTCTCATTGCAAGTGTAAGGAGTTTGCACTGCAGAGAGTATTTCCACTTCTTATTTTGCATTCTCCGATTGCTATTGGGTACTTTGCATTTTGTGAATGGAAGCTTAAAAAAAAGGTCAAGAAAGGAAATTGAGGAGCAAAGATCTGATAACGGCACTGCAATGCACATTTAAAAGCGTGCGCTCACACCCTCCCTTACCTTCCTCCTCCCTCCTGCCCTAGGAGCCGGCTTTAGCCCGTCCCAGCTCCTCAGATGGGAAACAGGCAAGTGAAGCACGAGCACCAGCATCGCTGCTCTGGCGCTTCCCGGCCCCGCAGGTTGCCCAGCAGAAAGTACCGGAAAGGCAGCACATTTTATCAACACCCAGCAAGTCGGTTCCCAGAGAACAGGATTTTATCCCTCTCCGAAATGAAGGGCAGCTAAACCAGCTTGTGCCAGACCCTGCCCGGCTGCATCGCAGGCGGCGCTCACAGCTGCGATGCCGCGGGGGGCAGCCTGCCCTGCGCACACTGCGGCTCGAGGAGCAAACCCAGTCCCGCACAGCACCTGCAGCCACGGCACAGCACACTGTCCCACGCACGATGGATGGGGACACACGGTGCTTTCAGTGGCAGGGCTGGGACAGGTGAAATAAGTAAGGGTTACTTTGCTGCTGTGCATAGATAGTTTGGGAGCGCTAAATTTTACCTTAGTGTCTTCCCAAAGCAATCCTGTATCGTTCCCACCGATGCTCCTGAGACTTCGAGATTGTAAACTGGGAATGGATGAGCTACCCAGCTGTAAGAATCTTACCTAACAGAGCTGGGACAGGAGTTGGGAATAGATGGTTCCTTATTTAATAGCTAGGTCCTTATTTATACAGACAGACACTATCTATTGGGGCATTTTCCTGACTACACTTGTGAAAGGCAGGGGTGGGGAATTAATACCTGGAGGAGGGCACAGACTGTCTGGGAAAAACCCCCACACCCAAAGTGGGTGCCCAAAGTTGTAGCTTACACACACAGAGCGACTTGCTATAAGCAACCTGGAGATATGGAGAAGATAAAATGGTTGGATCCCTTTCTGGGGGGGGAAATAAACATGCCACTAATAATCAGTTGTTAGGTAAATATCAGCCTCTTACTCAAACAGGTTAATCTACCTGCAGCTTGATCTACTCACTGTCCTGTGCCTGCCTATCCTACCTAGCTGTGTATCTCCACTTTCTGAAACGCTTGAATTCACCAGTTGGTGTTTTACCGGAGCAGAACAGCCTGGACAAAGCCTGTATGGAGAAGTCTGTTTGCAGTCATTCAGATGTATCCCCAGCACACACCTTGCACCACACCTTGCCTTTTCTCACTTGGCAGTTGCAAGCATGAGCCCTTTTTTATATTTCCCTAGAGATGAAAATCTCACTGCCCACTCTTACATCGTGCTGAATCTTTGAGCTTTTCTAGCTCTACCTTCTTCACCATGGTGTCTGCAATGACTGTGGCCTTACTGGGTACTGGCATCTTTACACAGCTAGGAAGCAATTTCCCCATCAGGATTGTCATCAAATTACACCTGCTTGTGAAATGAAATAAAGATCTAAAACACTGCAAAAAGGGGAAAAAACAAGACCACTGTGATATGGCAGTTTGCTTATAGAGGTACTTGCATACAGCTGAGATCTGATCTTGCAAGGTGCAACCTGAATGGGAATTAAAGGCAGTCAGCCACAGCAGAAACAGTCCTTTAATGAATCGTAAGTAACCAGCTCCCCGTAAGCAGCGCCAGGTCCTCGCTGCTGGATTAACGTGTGCTTGATGGGATTTTCAGAGCGCAGTGGACAATGAAACACCACCACCATTTAATCTGCCAGGATATACAACTACAAGGCAACTTAAAGATCCTCATTTACCTCAGTTTTCAAACCCAGGATTCACCCCTTCAAGTGAACTGCCAGCTCAGTTGACAGAAAGACTTCACACCACATCTCCCGGCTCTGTCTAGAACACTTCAGATTCTGCCCAGAGTGAATGTAAAGCAGGAAGAACAAACGCTCCAAACCCTTGGCAGTACCAAGCCAGGCCACGGCCGTGATCGGCGGCAGGCGAGAATTACCAAAACGTACAGAACTGCCAGAGCCACAGGGTGAGACAGTACAGCTAAACACATAAATAGTCAGAATTATTTTTCCAGCATACATTTGTGAATCATAAAATGTGGAACTACAATGAATTTTAAATGCCACATAAATGCTCAAATACACGATTTTCTCAGTGCTCTCATAATGCTTTAACAATGTCTGCCTGGGTTGAGTGAAGCTGCTGTTTAACTTGCAAAGGTGTGACTAAAACCCTGGTCTTTAACCAAAATTATTGAGTAAAAAGTACCAATCACATTTGCAACTTTTTTCAAGTAAGAATTTATCTTCCTGTAGTGCGTGCAAAGGTGCTGTAAAAGGCTGTGGTAGGTTAGAACTGTTCTGGCAAAGAGCAAGAGAGTGGGTAACTTTTTCTGAACAATTTTCACATGGAGTAACCAAAGCTTTTGACAAGAAATCCCTCCGGGGTCATAAACCCTGTGTGGCAAGTGCGTGCATGAAGGAAGCTCAAAACCAAGAAGTGGCTGTTCCCTCATATTTGAAATGTGGGAACATTCTGTAAGATTATTATTTTTTTTAATATCAATGTTTCCCATCAGGCAGAGGCGAGGTTTCTCTGAAGGCAGACCTGGGCTCCTGCAGCATTGTTCCTGGTGTCTGTGCAGCTCAAGAACATCTTCCCAAACTTCTTCTGTGACTACACCCTGTGCACATGTCCATGCCATTTCAACACACCAGCAATTTCCCCACTCCAGCTTCCAGTTGGGAAGATAAGCTTCTTGTTATGACTAACTTGACCTCCCACTTACAAACAACTATCTTAACCAAGGCAAGAAAACATTTCAGGAGAGACTAATTTAAGGATTTGGTCCTAAAAGATGATGAAAAGAGAAAAAGTTGATGATTGCTCATTGTTTTCATGTGTAAATAAGTATTTGCAAGCCACCTTTCTAGTGTAAGCTCTAGCTGCCATGAATTTATTTTAAAACACATTGTGAAGCTGGAACTATTAAGAGAGTTGAAGAAAACACCGCTTTTCAAGATTAGACCTTAAATTCATCCAGAACTATTGAAACTTGACCAGCTATAATAATTCTGGAGTGGCTTTATATTTTTCTGTGTCGTTTCTGTGTTTCCTCCTCTTGGAGATGCATCATGTATTTTTGCAACAAGTCGTCTGCAGGGACAGTACAGGTTCTTGGAAAGGCATATACACAAAGATTACTCAGGATGTCCAGAAATACAATCAGTCTCTGTAGTGCATTTGGCGGGGGGGGAAGGCTCTTTGGAACATTAACAGTCACATTGCAAGAGTACAGTATAATCATGACCGCTGTGCTAATATCTGTTACTGAGAATTTTGATTTACAGAAGTCATTTGATCTGACTTACATCGCGTGCATTATTCAGATGTAGCTCTGCTCCTGGCTGCTGCAGTTGTAAGCGAGCACACCGCGGATGGACAGCAATGCGCGGTACTTGGAAAAGTACAGAAACATGACTCAGGCTTCCAAACCACAGAAAAAAAAAAAACCTTTCAAAACAGGCTGGCAAAAACTTCATTCTGGGTGAAGCACTGAGAAGCATTAAATCCAAGCACAGAGAGGAAGAATCCAGGTGCAGAAGTACAAGACCTGCATAAGTTAAGGACTGAAAAGCGCCTCACGAGGACGAGGTGGGAGGGGTGCTGCCCTGTTGAGAATTAAACTGGACGCAGGGGTGGTAATGTAACAAACCCAAATGATTACTTACAAAATGGTTTTGGTTGTTTTTCTTTAACGAGTAGATGTTTAATGAACATAGAATCTCCACTCTTTGTTTTTGCCAAAACAGAACAAAGGACAGAGCTTAAACCATTTTCTCTGAAATCTAGTTTGGTTGTAGAATATGCAAGTGTTTCAGTATCTTCCCTCAGCACTGTATCATCTCTCATAGCCAGGATAATGTCAACTAAAAGCTCTACAGAGATAAAAAATGTAGAGTCTGCCTTCGCTGTCAGAACCACCTATGAAAAATAATACCAAGAAGAAAATTTCAAGAACACTTTCATATACAGAACGAGTGGCGTAGATGTATGGGGATTATATTAAAGAGACAGCCTTTATTTAAAGTACTTTGTTTTGTAGATCTTATAAAGTAAACATTACAATATTTTCTTCACAAATATATTAAAATTGTTTAAATTTAAAAGGCAATTCCACTGACTGATGGATATTTTTAGAGGAAAAAAAAAATCTAACAGAAACAGGCAGCTCAATTAAAACTAGATTTTAAACATTCTGTTTGTCAGTCCACCTCCTTTAAAAACAAAACAAACAAACAAAAAAACTCATTTTTCACCCCGACTTCCTTTACAGCAATAAGGCAACTCCAGGAGATTTGAATGAGCTCCTTGGAGCTTACAGATACTGTAACTGGCTGCTCCTCATGCTTGATAACACCCAAAGGTGCAACGATCCATTAATCACAACCACATCTGTGCATTAAAATATAAAACTTAAATTACAGATTTTTAAAATATTACTAATAGACTTCCCTATCATAATATGTTTTACATTTACAGTACTTGAACTATTTCAGTTCTGGGTTGATGAGGTTTAAGCAATATACCACTGCAAGAGTTAGACTCAGGAGCTCACAAACAGCACAACCCAACCAGGGGCAGCAATAGTCGGTAGAGTCATAGTGCAAATCAAAATAAGGAGTGCAGAATTGCACTAGTTGTTTACATTTCTAAAATATAAATGAACAAGACGAGCTCTTATATTGTACATGCAATAAATTATAGTAAGCATATGACAATGGGGCTGGGGCATTCTACAATTTTAGCTGGTGTACCAGAGTTGAAGCCTGTGAAAGATAGGACTCGGTAAACAAAACATTTCAAAGCTTTGTTGTCACAGCACTTGAACTGTGCTTTCATGCTTTGTACTTCTGCTTCCCCGTCTCGCTGATCACACAGATATGCTGAAACAGAATAAAATAAAAAGCTCCTGTCAGGAAAGTAATGTAAGAGACCAATGGTTTACAGCCATATTCAATAATGTGCTTCTGAAAAAAATACAAAAATCGATGCTATCCACGTTTCAGTACAAAAGAATCTTGGGATACTGTTTATGTGGAAGAACTTAAGCCTCTTTCTATCTAAAAATCTCAACATTGCGTTCTTTCTCCTCCCCCTAATTGTCCCACCCAAAGTCTGCTGGGTCTGGTGGGACACAAATGAAGAATTAATGACTTAGAATAAAAAGTTAACCCCTTTTAACTTCCAAAGGCTCTCTTCTCTAAGTAACTAAGCAAATGCACTTATTTGTTGTAGACATCTGATAAGAAACTTCACACAGACTTTCTATGATTTCAAAGCTGACAGAAGATGTGTAGCCTCCGTTCTGCACGCAGCAGAATAAATTTCAGCTTCTCAAGAGCTCCAAAACGCTGCCCCGCTGCTCCAAGGCTTGCCCTCGGAGCTGCATCACCAGTGGAACAGATCTGCACACAAGGCATGACTTACAGAGCAGGGAGAGTGATGTGAGGAGACTTCCCTTCCTTCCTCCTCCCTAGTTTTAAATGGACAAAAACATACGGGAAAAATTACTTACGTTCAAATCTCTAAAGTATTCATTGTAATCTAGGGCGTATCCCACAACAAATTTGTCTGGCACTTCAAATCCAACAACTGAAAAAGACCATAAGTCACCGGTATGTTAGAAAAGAGCTTCCTAGAGTTCACCAGATCTTTTCACAGAGGCAATCTGGGATTTTACAGATATGTAAGCATCCCAACTCATTTTATTTCTTCCACTTGAGTACCCTCAGATTAATACTTGAGCTACTTTAAAATTTTATCATACTTTGTTGATTTAATTTATCAATGAATGCAAAATTAAACAGATGTATTTATTAGTTCCCATGCAGCAGCACAGTGCAAGCAAGCAGTCTACAAGAAATGAGTGGAAGCACTTACATCTACAGACAGGGTATCATTATCAGAATGTAAGATTCCTTGAAAATTTCCTTTGTAAAGACATACAAGAAGAACCAATACTTCCCAGCACTTCCTAGATGCTTGACATGCCAGTGCAGAAGCAGTGGAACGGGTGACCACAGCACAAGTCACCCTCAGAGCATCATTCAAAAGGCAGCACCTCTGGGAGCTGGAGCTGTACCCCAGGCAGGGCTGCAGGAAGGGCAGTTTTTTGTGCCATGAATGACATCATTTACATATAGCACATTTTGTTTCATGTTTGAGAAGACAGAACTTTACCACGGGCAGATGACTCTTTCTCATAGCAGGTAAGAAGGATGAGCAGACTGTCAGAGAGGGGTCTCTGCCTACAGCTACCCGCAGTCTTGAATTTTCCAGATTAGTTTTTGACACTGGCTGGAGCTGGTGTCTAGACCCAACATTCTGGTTTCCACATCCCCTAACTTGAATTCCCCTCCTTTTTTTCTGTCACACTTTAAGCACCCTGCCCTTCCTGCAATTCATATTCTTCCCCATGGCTCTGCATTATGCAACGGCATAACGAGCAGGCAGGTTCTGCCACCAGCTCCTTCAAAGCTATGAGTGTGCAAGTGCAACAGGACTTTCTGTGAAGGGCTGGGAGGGTGAGCATGGAATAGTCAGTGGGTATCTGACCCACGGGTATCGCAGGGGAACCAGCCCTTCACCTTTGAGTAGCTGTCCATCCTTGTGACTTGCAGACAAGGACCTGATGTGCAGGAGTATGCTACTGACTGCTAAAGCACCTTTTAGATGCTGATTCCATGGTACAGAGAATAGAGAAGAGCAAAGAGCACACTGCTCTTTATGGAGTTACTCGCAGGCTTTGCAAACAGGTGGGGTTTGGATTTTGCTTTTTTGTGTTGGGTTGTGTCTTTTTCCTCCCAGAAAAGAGGACGTCAGCTATGCCACAGATTGTCTAAACAGCTCTAGCAGGACAGCTTGTGTTCAGCAGTATCAGTCCAACCTGTCCACACACATTATAATCAAAACCAATATTAAATGATATAAAACATAAACTTTCTAAATGGCTTTCTCCCATCACGCTAAAATGAAAGTCTCCTGAGCACAGGAAAGCTGTGTGGTTTTTGTCTCCTTGGTTACAATGAAGGTCTGTTTGGAAAACAGGGGGGTTACATTGTACAACTCCAAGCGAAGGCTGGGCGTGCTTTTGGAAGAGTTAAGGTGATGTTTAGTGTCTACTTGGTCTCACAACACAGGGACAAAATGGAGGCCCAGACATTACTGCCTTGTTGTTTCTTTCAGAGGTCACGTGTCCTGTACCGAATAGATTTGTTCCTGGGGACAGATGGCAAACCAAGTCATCTGCTGCAAGATTCTCAAAAGGATGACCATTACCCCAGCTAAGCCTATAATAAGATCTCAGGAATGAGGGGCATCCTTGACTGAGGGCAGCACCTCAACTAAGCCTTAAGGCATTGAAAAACTTCAGTTCCAGAATACTGTACAACCTTGGAAAAGAAGAGAAAGAGGATGTGATTCTGCTGCTGCACTCACTCCACTTCCATGGTGAAAGTACACGGTCCAGATTATCAGGAATTTAGCCTCTGGAACAGGGTTAAAATAGAAGAGCCCCTCCCATGGCAGGAGGACCTATCACTCTGACACCACCATCTCCTGCGGATGCCACTCCTTCCTTTGGTCTTGGAACAGACAGGAGTAGACAAGAAGGGAGTAATTCAGATGCTGAGATATAAGCAGTTTTGTACCAATTTAGGCAGCTTACCAGCGTAAACTTTTATCAGACCTGCTACTCTGTGTGGTCCTCCTACATTCCTGGGACACCCAAATGGCACGAGGTGGCTAAGTTTAGGCACCCGAATCACTCCCTAAAAGTGTCAAAGGTGAATCCAGCAGATTCTGCTGACCAAAGCACTTAACTACAGGCAAGCTGGGAGAATTTGCAAATGAAAAGGATGTAACCCGGATCAAGATATTAAAATTTACTTTTCATATGGTTAAATGGTACAAAAAGAAAGAAAAAAAAAAAAAAAAAAGGATTGAACCAAATCCAGATTAAGTCTGTCAAAAGGCATTCCAAATACCTAATTTCCCTAAATAAGGGCAAAATCTATTAAGAATCATTACTGAAAACTTATTTGGAACATCCCTGGACTTCGCCCAAAGGGTACACAGTACACTGACATACTACTAAAAATTAATAATGGTTGTCAAAAAGTCACTTACAGTCTGGCCGATATCCCACACTTCGAGGAGTTCTTTTTACCAACAAACTGTCAAATAAAAGCAAGGTAAAACTGAAACACGGAAAAACACCGGGCACAAATACATGAGACTGTTTTGATGTCAGACAAGCTGCCTAGTAACTACAAGCATAACTGTACATATTTTAAACTATTATTTTATTTACAGGCACAACTGATCACGATGACAATATCAAAACTTCCTAGAATCATGAATTGTTCACAGCCTAAAGGATAGCTAACAGGTCTGCAAGGAAGAGGCTTGGAGGTACTGACCTGGATGGATTGGCATTGTGAAAAGTGACTCAATGGGGCTTTATCTGTGTTAGGAACTTCAGGCATAATTTAGCTTATTGGTAAAGAAGTGACAACTTGGGATCTGACTAGACCAACCGACTCTTTTCAAAAGCATCAGTATCATGAAGCAAAAGTTCAGCTGCTTAAGTGCAACCTCAGCTGCACTTGTGCGACATGTCCTCCCCTGGTTTTCACTGGCAGTACTAATTACCCCCCTAAAACACTGTAACTGGTTCTGATGCTCAGGTGATACGAACCAGCTCTACTTTTCCAGAATTACTAGTCAGAGGTGTAGAAAGGAAGGAGATACAGAGCTGAGGGTATATTCTAGTAGAGAGAAATGCCCTGCTAGCTTAATTCGATTCGCTCATTATTCACTTGAGCATTTCTACCTCTTAGAAAACAACCCCACAGGCCTGACATTTGTCCGTCTTTGGGACTTGATGAGAAAAAAGGTGCTCAATGGCTGAATGTGAAGACAGAGGTCAGCATAGCTCTGTGCATTAAGCACAGACCTTTCCCTCCTGGACCACCTCCAAAGGTAGGACTTAATTTGTCAGAGCCCCACTTTCAATTGTAGACAGTTTCTGAAACTTCTATTTGTAAGAATTTTTGAGAAAAGGTACAGGATTTGATCAAAGGAACCCCAAAATCATGTTATCATTAATTCACATATCCCTGCTGCCACAGCTTAATTGCAGAGAAAAAGAAAATTAAATAAAAATAAAAATAAAAAAAGAGAAGAGAGAGAATAGAGGCAAGTGAAGTAACTAATACCATTACACTTAAAGACCATCTACATGGATCACGTGTACCTGCTCAGGTCTTGGCCTGGTCCAAATTACTGCAGCAGGTTTAAACAATAGGAAATTGCACTTTGCTCACACTATGCCATATTCATGATGCACACTGCAGTGTTAGGGACAAATTCAGGGACAAATATTTAAAATCTGGCAAACAATAAAAGCAGGGAGAACTCCTCAACAACCTCACCTTCAGCAGGTCACCTCCAGATTATCAGCAAGAAGAGCTGTTCTCCTACATCTAACAACTGCTTTGACATTGTTATGGCAACACAACTGATTAGATACTGCACGCAGCTCTGCTTTCCCTCTAATCCCCAGCAATCATTACACTTTTACTGTAAAATACACAACCACAGCATAGCGGCGCAAAAGAGGTAATTTAAAGAGGAGAAGGAGAAGTGCTGGTACTGGTTAATAACATAGTATTATTCTCAGGGGTTTCTGCTAGTTGTAAGTTATTTAATTATAAAATATTTTGAAAGTAATGGATTGAAGATGTAACTAAGCAGAAAAGCCTGGAAGAGCATATGGCTGGGTGACTCTCACAGAATGACCTCTGAAGCTCAGCTGCACTATGCACACTACACAAACAGTAACACTGGTGTGCAAATTAATTTAATTTTACAACTGAAGAAGGGAAACTGAAAAAAAAAGACCTCCACTGAACAGGTACTCCACTGCAGCATACTGAAGTTGCAGACAGTGCAAGCAGAAACAAACATGTTTGGATGGATACTACAGACACATAAGTCACTCCTAGTAAAAGACTACATTTATGAACAAAATTTCTGTAGAAAATACCTCTACCAACTTGAGAGGGTTATTTATTTATTTATTTATAAACCCAAAAATATTTTAATTCTTCCATATACTTCTAAACCTAACTTGGACTTCAGTGGTAAAACCCCACAAATCTTACCATAATTTGATAAGGCAAGACACGTACCAGGCTTGCACAAGAGATCCCCTTCTGAAGCACTAAAATTCTTCCAGCAGTAAGATCAGAAAGAAGTTTTTCTGCTGAATGTATGTTCTCATAACAAGCAAAAGTATTTTGGGACTTTAAACAAATACTAAACTCCAACAGATTGCAAGGGATATACATCTCCTAAAGAAATGTTCCCTCCTCCTTCTCTTTCATGGAAATGTATTCTACACTTCTTTGAAATTATTTTTTTTTAAACAGTGTGTCATTCTCAACACAAAATACATTGCAAATAATCATCATTAAAAATTTACCTGGCTACTTTCACCATCTTTGGATTGTATTGCTTAAGTAGAGACAGCA
The DNA here is from genome assembly GCA_024611175.1 of Megaceryle torquata. Lineage (NCBI taxonomy): Eukaryota > Metazoa > Chordata > Aves > Coraciiformes > Cerylidae > Megaceryle > Megaceryle torquata. Next base: position 20,654 of record JANIJG010004328.1, on the reverse strand, counting down.
ACGTTTTCATTGTTTTACCAGTATCAATTATATCCTGAAAAAAACCAAAAAACAACCAAACAACCTTATGTAAGAAAGATTATTGAACATATCAGAGTAACATTTTCATGCTTCTACCACAGAAATTGCTCACCTGCAAGGAAAAATTTGTGAAAATGTTGTTTGTAATCAAGTACAGGTGACATAACACCATGATGTGCTTACACAGCTATGCTCAGCAAAGTAGTTCTTAATTGCTGCGGATAACTATGACTTTGAAAGCAGTTACTGAACTCTGACTTTCTTGGCTCCTTTTGGAGATTTTATGGCTTGTGCTCCTTGAAGCTATCAGACAAACAACATTTAATTTGAATACGGTAAGAGTAACATTAGTCTTTCCGTTGAGCTCTGTTACAGAGATGGATATACACAACAGAAAGAAAATAAGAAGGGAAAATAGGCAGAACAACCCATTATTGCCACTGAAGAAAAAAGGAGTGTAATTTACAGTACAGAACCAAGAAATAGCTGAAGAATTGCACTGGGAATATCTGTGTGCAGTTCTAAAATCTATACTCAAACACACCAAAATGAGTTTTGACACAGCATTTTAATCCCATCCACTGCACATATAAGCAGAAAAATATATGCCTTACAACAGAAGCATCAGAAATGGACTCGTCATTTGGACTGAAACAATCATACCATCTTTAAAGGGGCGGGCCTTACCCTGGCCTGAAATCAAGTCTATTTGAAGAGATGGGGGTAGATAACACAGAAGCAGCAATGTCCTGGTTTCAGCTTATTTTCCCATGACTCCCAATTAAAATAAAAATCAAACAAACAACCCACCCATCAGCACTACTGTCTTTAACACTTTATGTTTTTAATTACGGTTCTAAACTCAAGAAAAGTTAAAGACATACAGATATATACGTAAAAGTTGGTGAATAAATGGCAGCAGTTACTTTCATACTCTAAATTAAAAATAGAAGCTATCACTGATTCTGTATTATGTGATTATTTGTTTATTGGAGGTGAATCTCCACGCTGTTCCAATTGTTTCACACATAAGAGGGATGCTGTACAGAAAAGCCTAGTGCTCTGGTGCACAAGTTATTAAACCTACAGTAAATGTGTATTTTTATTGTTTGACAGTTAAAATGGTCATTAGTAAAAGGGTTCATATTTGACAGCAAATAAGACAAGTCAGATGATTCACTAAACAAATGAGAAACTAGTTAGCTGTCTGTGACTTTAAAGGCATACATTCATCTGAGATGGAGCACATAGACAATTAAACACGTCTGCCTAGCTGAAGCAAAATAGACTTCAAAGGACACCACTGGTCGCCCAGGTGACTGCTATATACAGACTATTTTGGTAGGAGTTTTGGAAATGAATGTGCTTCCTGTGGAATAGTACAGCCTTCTCAAAAAAAACCAAAAAACAAAAAAACCCCAACAAACAAAAAAACCCCACCCATAAAAACCACATTTGGAGAGGAAACATCCTTCCCTTTGGCTGCTGAACCAGCTGCCATAGCTGTTTCTTTGCTTACAAACAAGCCCTTTCCATTATTTGGAGCCTTAAGACATCAGATTGCACATCCATTTTTCCTGTCTATTGCTGCTGCTTCCCTATCCTGAAACTGGCAATCTTACTCAAGAACATCCTTTGTCAGAGAGATACTTACTGAACATAAACCACACTATCCATCAAGAAAGAGGTATGAAAGCAAGAAATGGGAAATCAAAAGGTGGTGTACTGTACCTATTATCATCCAAAGATCCATGACAAGAGGAGGACTGGGGATTTAGCAATTGCAAAATCTCTAAACAAATCACATGGGGACACTGGGCTTAGATCTGCGTTTCATGTATTTTAGGATATTTCTGCTAGGAACCTCTTTCTGCCCCTGCAGTTTCATTTCCTAGCTTGCTATTATAATCGCAGAACAATAATATGCCAAATAACTTAACTTTGTTCAGACTACATTTTTAATTACAAAAAAAAGAGACATTTTTCAATTTTTTAGAATCCCAGAAAACTGAAAGCAAATGCAAACAATTTTACAAGGATAATTTCCTTGTTAAATTTAGTGGTTGAATGCAATTTGAGAAATCAAAATACAGATCATTTCAAATTCAGAGCCTACTTGCAAATGTTCAGGCCTGGAATCAGAAGCAGGAAGTCTTGAAATCAGAAACTGCAGATTTTCTAGCTTAAGAACAACTTCTAAAAGCACTCTTTTACCAGTCACACATCAGAACTTCAAAGCAAAACATAATACTTACTTCTACGATCAAAACATTCTGGGAGAAAGAAAAAAAAAAAAGAAAAAAAAAAAAGAGAGAAGTCCATTAGTCTCTAGAGAATATGCTGATTTTTAATATATATATTAATCTCCATACGTTACTAATTTTCATTGCTGTTAAATATTTGTACCACCATTTATGTACATTTACACCTCGTGGTGAACTCTATGTAGTTAGCATTTCTGATGTTCTAAGAACAATTAGCTGGCAATGAGATTCTCCTCAACGTCTCATGCAGAGTAAAAAGTGGCGTCTAAATTATTTAGACTTTGGGAATTGTAGATATATGCAAAAGAGATCAAAACAGGGTTTGCACAATTCATATTCTCCTAAAGGAAAGGATGTCACACTACAGGGACACGTATGATTCTGTCATACCTACATCCCTTATGTTGAACTGTGACATACATGCCCTAAAGATCCCGCATGTCTAAGGAGAAGGGGAAAGTAATGTGTTCTGACAGAGCAGGAGGCACTGATGGTTTAACCCCAGACATCTGGCTCAGTAATCTCCACAGAGCCACTGGAGACAAGCAGATTCCCAGTCTGCATTCTCCCATTTCCTTCTCTCATCACTGCCTGTAACAGGAACCTCTGTTCCTAACCTGGGCTGCACAGCACACATGTCAACAGTATGGATTCCCATCACTACGTCAGAGAAACACCAATACAGCAAATAAATAACACCACACTCTTTTAAAGGTGCTTCGTAGACAACAACCCCCACAAGATTATTCTTCTCAAGCAGGGCAGAAAAACAACTCTCCTAAAACTCTGCTGATGCCGAAGATAGTAAATACGTGGGGTTTTTTGTTAAGTTCAGACTAAACTGACAGCTTTGGTGGGGCTTATCCACTATCCTAGTAACACAGTGGCAAATATTTAAATGAAATCTCAGGTTTTTTTAATGCTATAATCTTCTCACACTAAAAGAGGAGCCTTAAAACCATGCAGGTATTCTTTAGTGGTTTTGGTTTAAAACACACAAAAGAGCCATACCTTTCCAGTCAAGGTTGAGAGGTCATCTCCACCAATGACTTTTATATCTCCAGTTGACTGATCATTCTAAGGAAGAGGAAGGTAAGCATTAGCATTACCAGAATTAAAATGACTTTTATTTTGTCCAGTAAATATCAAAACTGCAAAGGATGTTAACGCTTTCAGAAACACAGCACCAACAGCACCTATTAACTAAGAAACTACAAGTGAGCAAATTCAAGGACAGTATCTCAGATTAAAGACTGACAGATTTGCATAAACATAGGCAACATCTCTTATCTGTGACCATTATATATACATATGGATCTAAAAATAAATTATTTGCTATGCATTCCCTACAGATATGGAAATAACTCAAAAAAGCACTTCAGCTTCCAAGCTGCATGCTGCTATATAGCTGGTAATTTACATTTTAAACTTTAATGCTTTAGAAAGTCTTACTCTCTGAATAAGAATAAGCAATCACAACAATAACAAGAATAGCCAGCAAACAAGGCACTGATTAATATTTATAAATATAAGTTTTTCTGGCTATTTTTGTAGCTTGTTTGCCTAGTTTTCAACAAATAGTGGTAACAAATCAGATTGTTTCTTATAGCAACTGAACAGCAACATAGGTACATCATCACTACAACACAGCATTTTGCTTTAGGAAAACTAAGCTGTGATACAAACATAAATGAAATGTTACATAAGAAAGTTAAAATCATCTGCCAGGAGTGCTTCACAGATCTTTGCAGTTTAAAGTCATTCATCTGACTATAAACCTTGACAGTGTCAGTTCATACGAGATGTGATATGCTTATTATTGCACTACTTGCAGATAAAGACATTATCCTACAATTCAACTGAAGGTCAGTTCAGTTCTCGTAGCTCCTTAACACACATTTTTCTTTTAGAAAAAGGGTATTGTTTTGCTGCTGCAACTTGAAGCTCGAGTGTGCTGCACAACTTTGTAGACAAGCAGCACAACAGCAGCTCCCTCCCAGACCCCAGAAGTGACACGTGCAATACAGAGAGGACCACAAGGGCACAGAGAGACGGCCACAAACAGCTTCCTGCTTTTACAGCCAGAGGAAGACAGATATTGGTGCTATAGGAACTGCAGGCAAAACTAAAAACGTTATCACAAAAAAAGGGAAAGAAGTTATTTGGAGAGACACACACCAAGTGCACAATAAGTAACACTGGATGATAGTAAAGAGAAAACATACTAGAATCCTTTGGAGATTGATGTCAACAGCCTAGGACAAAGAAATGCTGACAGCTCTGGGCTTGTAAAAGCAGATGGTAAGACTAACAGATACTTTTACGATTCCTATGATGTAACATTAAAAAAAATCCACTAATAAATTATTAGAATAAGTATATTTTCAGTTTTACCCCTCGTGTTTTAAAGAAAACATTAATTTGAGTTATACCACTCTGAAATTACACTAAAGTGCCACATTCCATTACTATAAAGAACATTTTTTTTGATAAATAGTCTTGTTTCAGTGCTTCTGTAACACTCCAAACAACGAAACTGAACAGCACCAATGTCACAGCATTAATATCGTCCAAACCCAAAGACGTCCAAAATGACTGCTGCATGACCCAGTAGACAAACACGCTGCTACTGGATGCCTGAGATACTGGCTTGGTCAACCACAAAAATGTGATTGAGTTAAGCACTGTATTCATAAAGCTAAAGGATATTTCCTGTGCTCACCCTATCTTAAAATTATCATAAATGACTTCTCCTTTAAGTTTTACCTTGTTTATGTTACAGGATTCTCTCATTTATTCCTACCCTAATAGGGATTTCATCCTCTTTCCATGGAAGGATGTAAAAAACAAAAAATCACTCCTTACAAAATAGTGATAGAGAAAAATATTACAGGAATTTGTTCCATCAAAATTATGTGCACGGATGACAGACTCATACTCCTCAGTATATGCAGACGGTCTCCTGATTCTGACGATCTGTTTGGTCACAAAGCATCACACTGCACTCAAACAAGCACACCACAATAATGTAATTACTATCAACCTTTCTATCACGCATGTTAAGGTATGATAATCAGCAGAGAAAAAACAATCTAACCTACAGAACTTTTCCTGCTCCTTCCCACCAAAAAAACCACATGAATTGCAAAACATAAAATCTTCATTGGCATATAAACCTACACTCCTATGCAGGTGCTGAGTTCCTGAGCAAATAAACCAAAAAAAACCAAAACAAAACCCAAACATAAAAAACCCAACAATTTCTGATACTGGTTGTAACCAGATTTCCATTGGAAAAAAAAAAAAAAAACTTTAATAATTAAGCAATGTTTTCATTATCTTCAGGGGCATTCATTCTGATGTCAGTACTGCTAAGACTTCAATGCTTTGGTTTAACACGTAAGAGTTTTACTGTTTAGATCTGTTTTCATTGCTTCCCTGTTGTCACTGTGGGGAATCAATAATGCTTTACAAGATTGTAACTCCTGACTCCAGTGACTCCAAGATCACCTTTTAAAAACGGCATTTGAAGTTCCTTACAGTATTTGCTATAAGGCTTGGTTAAGAGAGACCTTTCAGAATACAGCCATGACCAGAGTTTACCACGCACTCCGCTGACAATCCCTCTTTCCCAAGTGACAGTACAACACATCCATTGTCTTTTGGCTACCCTTCATGACTATATAAGCAATGTTTGCTCTTTTCCAAGTTTAAATGCAGGAGACTGGTGAAAAGTATTTCTTCTTGTAGCACAAACAAAATAAACCACTTGTCAAGAATACTTAGATCTGGGTCTGTTCACAGAGAATATCTTGGGTCTGTTCACAGAGACTATCTTTCCACTCCTTAACAGCTTGCCAGATCATTAAAATTCATCCGTAAGGACTCGGAAAGCTGGAGTTATGAGCAAAGTTTAATCACAGCTTGATCTTGTCAGTATTCTTAGAGAATTATTTTTGGGTGCAGAACAGTATGAACTCTGCACTGCAACAACCACCAAAAAAAACCCATATGCTTGTAAATATTAAATGATCAGTTTGAAACAAGAATAGAACCTAATTACATCAATTTCAGAACCATTGCGCAAGTTCAGCTGCTTTGTTTGTGCGACCAGGGTATTTTTAACATCTTTTATCCAGTCTGTAAAGGCAGGCAGCCTGAGCTAGTAATCACATCCAAAGACAGTGACAAGAGAGCCAGCTCCACTTTCTACTTGTCCATTACAGTTTGTGGTGGTTTTCACATCACTAAATGCAGATTCCTCCATCTAGTAAAGCACAGGTAAAGAACTAGAGTGCAGATTTAGCTGACATTATTACTGCTGGAAGACTTGGTCTATCTGTTACATACATGGATGTGATCTGTCTAGACTTCTGCAAGGCCTTTGACACTGTCCCCCACAACATCCTACTCACCAAGCTGGAGAGATACGGATTTGATGGGTGGACTGTTCAGTGGATAAGGAATTGCTGCATCCAGAGGGTAGTGGTCAATGGCTCGAAGTCCAGATGGAGATCAGTGACAAGTGGTGTCCCTCCAGGGTCTGTACTGGGACCAGTATTGTTTAATATCTTTGTCAATGACACAGACAGCAGGATCGAGTGCACCGTCAGCAAGTTTGCAGATGACACCAAGCTGGATGGTGCAGTCCATACACCAGAGGGACAGGATGTCATCCAGAGAGACCTGGACAAACTGGAGAACTGAGCCTAGGGGAATCTCATGAGGTTCAACAAGAGCAAGTGCGGGGTTCTGCACCTGGGTCAGAACAATCCTCATTATCAATACAGGCTGGGGGATGAGGTGATGGAGAGCAGCCCTGCGGAAAAGAACTTGGGATTTATGGTGGACGAGAAGTTGGACATGAGCCAACAATGTGCAGAATCACAGAATTTCCTAGACTGGAAAAGACCTTTAAGATCATCTAGTCCAATCATTAACCTAACACTGAGGAGACCCTGACTAAACCATATACCTCAGCACTACATCTACACAACTCTTAAAACACCTCCAGGGATGAGGACTCCACCAATTCCCTGGACAAGCAGTTCCAGTGCCTGATAGAATTCCTTCACTGAACAGGTAAATATATATATATATATCTCTAATATAAACTTCCCTTGGTGCAACTTAAGGCATTTCCTCTTGTTGTATCAGCTGTTACTTGGGAGAACAGACTGACGCCCACCTCACTACAATTTCCTTTCAGACAGCTGTAGAGTGAGGTCTTCCCTGACCCTCCTTTTCTACAAGCTAAATAACCCCAACTCTCTCAGCTACTCTTCATAAGATGTGTGCTACAGACCCTTCACCAGCTTTGTTGCCCTTCTTTGGACATGCTCTAGTGCCTCAGTGTCCCTGTAGTGAGGAGCCCAAAACCAAACACAGTACTTGAGATGCACTTGAAGCCCAAAAGTCTAATCACATCCCAGGCTGCATCAAAAGAAGCGTGGCCAGCAGAGCAAGAGAGGTGATTCTGCCACTCTGATCTAGTGAGACCTCACCTGGAGTACTGCATCCAGCTCTGCAGCCCTCACCACAGGAAGGACAAGGACCTGATGGAGTGGGTCCAGAGGAGGGCCACAAAAACCAGAGGGCTGGAACACCTCTCCTGTAAGGACAGGCTGAGGGAGTTGGGAGGGACTTGGGGTTGTTCAGCCTGGAGAAGAAAAGGCTCCAAGGAGACCTTATAGCAGCTTCCAGTACCTGAAGTAGGCCTACAGGAGAGCTGGGGAGGGACTGTTTACAAGGGCATACAGTGACAAAATGAGGGGGAATGGTTTTAACCTAGAGTAGGGTAGATTTATATTGGACTTTAGGAAGAAGTGAGGTGGTGGAGCACTGGAACAGGTTGCCTAGGGAGGTGGTTGAGGCCCCATCCCTGGAGACATTTAAGGTCAGGCTTGAGGCTCTGAGCAACCTGCTCTAGTTGTGGATGTCCCTGCTCTCAGCAGGGGGGTTGGACCACATGACCTTTAGAGGTCCCTTCCAACCCAAGGCATTCTATGATTCTATGTTAGGACAGTCTTATCCAGTCTATCAAGTTATGCAATCTAAAGGATGTAAGTCTGGATATTAATAACAACCTAAGAGTCCACAGAAATAAAATGCTTGTAAACACTGTAGTGGAGGCATCGGGTAACAGGAGCTCCTCGCTCATCTAGAACAAGAAAACATTCTTTTATAGAACTGGCTGACAACACCAAAAACCCTGAAGCCAATACCTCAAAGAAAACATTCTGCTTAGACAGCTTTCTGTCTAAATTTCTCTGCTTTTCTCTTCATCTACTCATTTCTACTACAAAACCAGCCTTTTAATTTCCCTTAAACTTACTTTGCTGCTTGCTTTGTTATTAATATCAAGGCACTGTAGTTCTGGGGAGAAATAAACAAAAGCAGCTGTAGTAAAGAAACGAACCAAAGCACACCTAACACACCAGTATGAGCAAAGAAAACATGCATATCATAGGGCAGACTTGCTTTTTAACAGAGAGTTTTTTCAGGTGTTTCAAACCATTTCTACAGTAGTTTTTTCCAAGTTAGTCAAAAAGTGAAGAGAGTGAAAGAGTCTTTATGCTTTTTTTTGAACAAGTCAAGCGAGTCATTGCAACCTGCCTTGAAGAAAGCAGGAGATACACAATTTCCTTACCAAAAAAAAAAGGTGGGAGTTGACATTTCCTATTCTTTAGCATATTATCCTGCAATAGACCTTCATCTTTCTGTTGTGGCTTTTAGAGACAGAATACATGAGCGTGTGGCAGTTTAGTGGTTACATGGACAGGCTGCAGGAGCCCGACTCTTTCAGGGGGAGTAGAAGGAAAGGGTCACAACAGCTCTCACCCACTGATGTAAATACAGTGCACAAGCACAGGTAGTGCCTTGTGAGATACAGCCAAAGACTGGCACAAACCTTTCTGCCCAGCCTTGGCTTCTTGTTAAAAAGCACAGCTAAATGACTGCCTCGCACTGAGCAAACGAGAACATGGTTTCCAGGTAACCCCTGGACAGCCAGCAGTGTGTACACCTCCAGACAGCCAAGGCTGCTTGTCCTGCAAATGGACTTAACCAAAGCCCCACACAGTTCCGGGCTTCACCATGAAATGTTAACAGATCCTTAACAGCAATCAGGAATTTATGAAGTTCTTTGACAGCTGGAACCAAGTTTGCAAGTAACTCCACCTCTGTTTTCACAGTTTCACAAAATGAAGGCTGAGGTTGATTTTCCAATTTAGCAACGTCCATTTTTTTGTACTGGCATAGGCACCTGCCTACGACCGTGACAAGCGGCCTCTACTGCTGACTTGAATGCAAAGAAGCTGAGACAGAACTAACAGCATAACCTTACAAAACAATTCATTCAAACACTCTAAACTGAAACTAAAAAATGTAATTATTTCCATGCTACACGTGGTCTTATGGAATGAATCATAAATACCATCCTAAAAGCATGAGACTAGGCTGTCAGTGTTGGGAAGCACACAGTACTAACATACATCTGCTTCTTCCTTTGACCTGCATAACATAACCTTGTGCTGCCCTCTATAAAACATTACCTCACGTTACAGAGTGTTCAATTCCCCTATTAAGTTAAATCCTTGTGTTCAGGATGAAAAGAAATTTTATTTTCCAACAATGTAAACCCAAAGCAACCTACGTCTCATCTTGAAAAGGTTGTGCCATATTCAGTGGCCATTAAGCATAAATCTAGGTTCATGAATCTAGTATTTCCTCAAGGCCAAACACAACTGATTTTGTTCATTGTTTGGTTGAGCCAAATAAAAGATGAGATAGGAAACTTGGGTATAACCATTTCTGCAGCTTTCAAGTCTTCCTGTCCAATGAATGATGTCTAAGCCACATAGAATTAGATTTCTATAACCACAGTTGCAGGAGAACCCTCTGTATTATTCTAGAGGCACAGCTTTAGAGATGGAATAGTGGGCAGAGAGAAGTAACAAGTAAAGGACATGCAAAGGGTCTCTTTGCTCTGCATAAGGCTTTTATTGGGCTGCAGAGATACCAAAGTCTAAAAGAAAACAGATTATCAAATAAGGTAGAGAAACAGTGAATTAGCTTGTGACCCTTAATTCCCTTAATTATTTGTTTAACATTAGCACATTCTGGAAGTAACAATATTAAATCACCTCTGTTAATAATGTAGTCAAATCTACACAAAAATTGCACAGTACTGCAGAGATACTTACACAATAACTCTTCAACCTAATGAAGTCGACAGTCATGGGGATTGATTTGTCACTGTTTCTGTTCAGTGCTTTGATGTAGTCTAATAAATCAGCAAAGAATTTATAGCCACCCTTGAGTACACAGAGTGCTACGATGTGGTGTCCTCCCATGCCCTTCATTATTTCTCGTGCCAGTCTCTCCGTCCTATACAAAACCAAGGAAGAGTTAGCTGTTGTCACACGTTCCGTGTGCTTCCTAGAGCAGCAGCATTTTGTACCACTAATAGCAGTAAACACACGCATCAAACTTGGAAATGCATTTTGCTCAGAAATATTTGCCTACCACTTCACTCATTTTTACAGGTTATTGGTCAACAAAGTTTTGCTTTTCAAGGTTAATTTAACAGCAGTGCTGCCAAGTTGCCTTTGTTTTCATACGTCACACTCAGCCAAAGCAAACTTAACACCCTCGAGTTTTTTCACTGTCAGATATGAGACACGAAGGTGTGTTTTCTCCTTCCAGAATAGGTTCAGCTTCTACACAAAGAGCAACGTAAGCTAATGCAACCAAAAAGGCAGCAGCCCTTGTTGAGAAGAAAGAAAATTCTCAAACTGTAAACTAAAGAGTTTACATTTATTTGCCAAGCTAGAGTGCCAGAAATTTGTCCTAACTGCAAAATACAATACCAAGATAGCAGAGTGAAAGAACACTGCACTGGTTTTCTGCAATTACTGTTTCTAAATTTATCTTTTAATTTATTTTAGAGACAGCATGGTACGTATTCATTGTGTGCCAGCTGACAGCAGGTTTTGCAGAGAAAGCCTGCTGCTATAAACTTCACATCAATTACTTAATGACAGGTACTTTATCCAATTTTTTCCTCTATATGGACTTCCAGTGTAATTTTTTTTACAATATAATAAACATTCCTACAAGATTTTTTTTTTAAATACCTAATCAAACAGGACCATGCAAAATCTAGATGGGTGCTATTCATGAGATCTCCAAGAAGATCCACCCAGCACCACTCTTAAATGACTCTGTGTCTCCAGCAATTGCTTCACTGAATTTGTTGTTCATTTTCTTAAAGGGATTTAGAAACTATCAAACACGAAGTAAAGAAAAAATGCCTTATAGGCTTATGAACCCATTTCTGAACACACGAGATAAAACTTCCACAGCATATCACAGATTTCAGCAACCAGAGAAGTGACAGATTGATATTTGCAGAGGCTAATGTCTTTCCTAGAAGGCAGAGGAAAGCTGGATATTATTTAGCTGGATATTATTTAGATATTATTTCCCAAACACGGGAAAGCCTAAAATGATGTGACTAATAATTTACTTGTATTAATATCCTAAGGAAATTCAAGACATTGTAATTGTTTTCACTGGTACAACAAATAACATCTTCTAATTAGGTTTTAAGATGGTATAACATCAAAGAAACACTGGAAAGAAAGTCGTAGATTGTTACGTACCACAAAATTTCATTTGAGAATTATGATAGATTTCCAAACAATAATGTAACTGCAAATGCACAAACTCTTAGAAGCCAAACAAGAAAGAGTTAATTAGCACTTGCAATTCTTAGTCTCTAATTAAATGTAATCTATTTAGACAGTGACCAGGGCAGCAAAACTATCACGGGAAGACTGTTTATTCCAGCATCATGGAATCAGCTGGAGCAGTGTAGCAGTGTACTGTCTGAAGTCAAACAAACCTGTCCATGATGAGCCCATGAGGAATATAGACTTTTTCCAAATCATCTGCGTAATGTTTAGGTATGCAGAACAAGTCCAGGTCGTAACCTTGTTCATCATCGCCAATCTGAAAAGGAAATAAGGTGAGATTTCTACAAAGCCTTGTGGAAAGTCTGTGGTGAGAAACTGCAAGTCCTTTGCTTTATTCGGTGAAGTATCAAACCCATTATTATCAGGATCACCTTACCTTCCTTCTCTATAAAAACATTAGTCACACTGAACACATTGTAAGGTGTAATCAAAGAGAACCCAGGGTTCACAAGAGTTGCCTGAAATAACCACACGAGATGTTGTGCAATACAATGAGTGGAAGAAGTTACGTCCTAATAACATTTTCCTACACTGGAGAGTGGGCAAATGAAGCTACTACACCTCAGCGAATCTCTTTATCCCACTAGAAAGACAATAAAGGTATTTTTTTAACACCTTTGATTTTCCTAGTGTAATGCTACACCCACATTTGCAATTGAGCAAGCAGAGGTTTTGACGTGGACATCTCCCAAATCCCCACACACCAAATCACAACAAAACACACGAGCTGGTTTCCTGGACAAGATGGGAGAGTTACATGAGCATGGCAAGTTAGGCTGCTGTGAAGCAAGTCACCTCAGACCACCATTGGCAAAAACATGGAGGTTCAAGATCTTTCACAATCTGAAATGAAAGCCCTACTTCAGCAACCTGTTCCGCACGGGCAAACTCCCTGTATGAAACAGCCTGCAATGTTAGCAAGTGTATACTAATTAGGACAAGGGATTAGCATATGTATATAATTATACTAAACACTGCTGAGGTTCAGGGCACATTGTCGCAGCAGCCTTCCGGAACCTTAACCCTGCCACAACTTGAACGTGACAGCATGTTTTTTAATTACTTCACTCACTCTCTGATTCTGCAGCTAACGCTATGACATGTAAAATCAAGTTAAGAATTTCAGAGGGAAAACCAAAGCTTATTACTGACAGTTCACCAGGGCAAGCATTTTACGTATCCATTTTGGCTACCGCTGCCCTCGCAGGATGCAATCTTATTTCGGTGCCCAGCGAAGCTCTTACCTGGCCTGTGATCAGCCAACTGTTTACCTGTTGTTTTTCTGCTGTGCAACCCCTAATGAGTATTTCTCCCTCCCATCCCAGTCCCTGTATGAGTGACCCACGCACCTGGCTCAGGCATCAAGTCCCTGATCAGGGTCCCCACAAACCGGAGCAGGATGATATTTTAAACAAGGTCCCTCCCAAAACACCCGGTATTTTCCCGTAGCTCAGGTGTGTCTAGCGTGTCCACTAAAGCTTCTTTTCTGCATTTAGTAGGGAATGGGCCCTTCCCACAGATTTTACCAGGTTTGCTATTGAGTGCCAGGATTTACAGTCGCAACCTGGCTGCCGGCACCGCTCTCAGCCATAAAGGAGGCACCACATGGTTTTCGAGAGCACCCGGCACTGGCTTGGGAAAAAAAAAAAAAAAAAAAAAAGAGGATGTTAGAGCCTTAGCGGATACGGCAGTGATGGAAAAGAAAAAAAACCACCAAAAAATAAACGACCGAAACATCCTCGAACGCTCTTCCTCAAAAAAAACCGTCCTAACTTAAAACACGCGAGCGACTCACGCCGCGCTCCCGGAGAAGCCGGTGGCTCCGCGGCACGCTACGGAAAGCAACAGGAATAGGAAGTTGTGCTGCGCCGGGCGCCTATCGGGTGGGAAGTTGTTTCACCTTCATATCTGAGGCGGCAACTCCGGCTCTCCGCGCCATCCGCCGGCTTTAAATCCGCCGGAGACGCCACCCGTGACCACGAACCATCTCCCCGTCCCCCTGCGCTGCCCGGCGGCGGGAGGGGGCACAGCGGCCCCGGCAGCGCTCGGGGGACAAGAAAGCGCCTGGGCCGGGGGGCAGGGGAGGGGGGCCCAGCACCGCGAGGCCAGGGCTCCCCTCAAGGTGACTCGGCGGGACGGCGGCCCCCGCGGCTGAGGGACACCCCGCGTCCCGTCAACCCCCCCGCTCCCTCGCAGATCACCGGATTTTCAGGGGCAGGCGGGACCCCCCCCTCCCCTTGCCGGGGGCGGAAAGGCGGGAGACACCCCCTCAGGCGGCCGGCAGCCCCCTGCCCGGCGCGGCGGCAGCGGGCAGGCTTCCTCGCGGGGGGAGGCCGCGGCGGCGCCGGGGGCCGCACTCACCACGATGCAGGGGCTGGGGGTCGCCATGGAGCGGAGCGGGGCGGCCCGCCGGCGGCGGCTGCGGGCGGCGAGGAGGAGCGGCGGCGGCTGCGGGCGGCGGGCGGTGAGGAGCGGGGAGGCGCCGCGCCCCGCAGCGGCCCCGGCGCCGCCTCCGCGCCCTCCGCGCTCCCCGCCCTCAACATGGCCGCGGCGCCGCCGCCCTGCCCGGCGGCCAGGGGCCTGCAGTGGCCCAGCGCGGGGGCTGGGGACGGGGCGAAGGACGGGGATGGGGTGGGGCGGCCCCGCCGGCAGCCGCTTTCCAGCAGGCGCGAAGAGCCGCCCTCAGCCCTGGCGGCACCGCTACCCCGGAGGCACGGAGCAGTCCCCGCCCGGTGCGGGTCTCCTCTCCCTGTCGGGGCCGTCTCTGCGCCATCGCGGGTGCCTTTCCCTCGCTAGGGATGTCCCCATCCCAGTAGGGCTGCAGGTGTCCTCCGGACTGTCACTCATACCCGAGTTGTCAGAGCTGATGTACATCCCCATGGGGATGTCCCTTGTCTCCTCATGTCTTCCTGGGAAGATTACCCCTATCCCTAGGGGCGAGCAGGGGCTGTTATGGCTGTCATTCCAAAGCCAAGGACAGGGGATGCTTTTCCTCGGGTGTACACGTCCTTGGAGTGGCTTCACAGACGGATGTGCCGTGCACAGGGCAGGAACACTCCTCTCTTGCCCGGTGTTGCCCAGGCTCCTCTCCATCACCCAGGAAGGCCTGGTCTGGCCTCCGCTACAGCTTTGTGCACTTCGAAGGAAAGGGACCATCTGCATCATATCAGGTCTTCCTGTGAATCACAGGATTTGGTGGAGCTTCATTCTCCCCCAGCATAGGAAAATCCGACCTTTGGATACAGGCAGCTGAGGGTGTAGGGAAAATACACCTAAATTCCCATTGGGCCGGCACACACACATACTGGGGTGTTGGGGCACCGCCAGCCCTCAGGGCCTCGGGCAAGGCAGGGTTGCCTGCCTTGACCTTGACACACTAATGATACTGGCAACTTTGTGTCGGGACAATTGTGATAACCAAATCTCATGCTTCAGGGCTCCAGCTGGTCGCTTGCAGGGGTCAGATCCCTGGGTGCGTGACTGAATAATGTATTACGGGAATTTTCTCCTCCGCTTTCCTTTGCAGCATTAGTGTGGTCACTGTCAGCAACTGACCATCACTATGACATGGTGCAGGGACCCCTTTGCAGATGCTGTTACACATCTGACAGAGCAGGGAACTGATTTCAAAGTAGGCCTCAGTTGGTGATAACTGTCCCTTTTCACTGGGCAAAGAAAGCGATAGGTGCCACTTTCCCACGCACAAATGAAAAGAGATGCCCTGCCCCTCTGTCACCTCCATGCAGGGGGTGGAGAGAAGATAGTTTTCATTTGATGTAAGATAAGGCCGAACTGTGCTTCCAGACACTGTCCATATCTTTGTCTGAAGGAAAAATAGGAGCTTGAGGCAAAATAGTAAGCAAGTATGGAAATGCCTGGATAGCTCCAGTGGTCTCAGCTGGGAAAAAAACCAAACCAAACCAAACTGACAACTTTTCCTGTAGGTCTGGAGTTAAGGACAATAGAACAGTGCAAATGGAAATCTATGCTCTCTTATAGTCAACAGGTACTTACCAGCTGAAGACATTCCCCTTCTCTCTTGAGGGGTAGAAACCAAGATTTATTTCATGCTGCATAGAAATGCTGGGTGTCATGTAAAAGATAATGATTCTTAAAATTAATTTTATTCATAAAGAGCAGTACCAATCAACTCCTGATAGACTTCTGGCATTATTAGACAAAATTAATGTAAGTGTTCCTTTCTGTGAAACAACCAATTTAAGCAAATTTTAACTAAGGTAATTAGGCACAATCCCGGGCAAATGCAGTGCTGTTGCAACTAGGTGTTCAGCTACAGTTTGGGCGGGTTGACTCTGGAGTGGGAGGAAGGAGCCTTTATCAAATTGCCTAGAGCAGCAGAATGAAATACGCCCTGTAGCTAAGAAATATCAGGAACATGTCATAGCTGGCCTATTTCCAGGAGGCTGTGAAGAACAGCAGCTGCCCCATCACGTTCAGGGAGAGCCTGACATTACTGGGCAGTGGGCAGTATCTGTCGAGAGGCTATGCAACTGCCGAAGGGCTTCGGGATCTGAATTTCTTTTCGTTACTGAAGACATTTCTCATTCATGACTGATACCAATGTCTGCCTTTAAAAGAAGCAGCCAATGGCACCTTTCTGATTGCATGCAAATGTTGTTGGCTTGACTTCTGTGCCTTTTCTCCCCAGCAGACAAAAGCATTAGTCCTGTTTTGCCCTTCTGGGTGAGCAATTTCTTTGTTCCTCTTGCCAACCAGCACATTCCTAGATCCAAAGCATTCCTGGTCCCGCTGGCACCCTGTTATGGAGGGAAGAACAGATTTACAACAGCAGAAATATTTGCTGATAATACAGGAAGTCGGTTAGCTGAGATCAGCAACAGATTTAGTAGATGACCACTTTGTTCTTGCTGGTACAGGGGCCTCTGAGGCTTGCAGGGCAGGGTCAAGGGAGGAGGTTCAGAGGTATCTGGGAGCCGCACATTTTCTGTCTAGATGATGCATTAGGTGGGAAAGCCAATGTTCTGATTTCTCTGGTATGTGCAGCTTTTCAGAAGGCAAAATAATTTCATAACTGTGTTTTGTCTCTGAGTAGATTCCTGATTTCATAATTATTTTGTCCTCTATTGTCAGTCAGGCATATCTCAGTCTTGGGCCCAGTGAACCATGGCCTGTGTGAGCACCAGGTGTATGTAACTTTAAGACTTTAAAACCCCTTGCTTGGTAACCACATGCCCCCAGTGGTGGGATACGTGGAGGTAATAATTTGAATGTCCGCGGTTTGGAAAGACTTGGAATAGTGTGTTCCCTGCCAGCTCTGCAGATCACCCATTCACCAATCCCTCCAGTTTTTCCTCCCAGCTTTGCCATTGCTGCTGGGTGACTTACAGGGAATTAGCAGAATTTATCTGCTGGGGTTTTTTTTACAAGACAAGCCTCCTAAAAAACCAAAGAGCAGAGAGCATAATGATTAACAACCGAGATTAACAACCGAGACCAGCGGGACTCCCTCACAACCAGAAATTAGTCTGTGCAGACAGAATGGGAAAAAAATGGAGAATTCAAGGCATGTTAACGCAGTCCTGAGATGAGCACCAACACTTTTAATCAAGAGGAAAAAAAAAAATTAGATGATACATAAAACATTCACTGAAATACAAATTTAGCCTATGAACATTCCATCTTCATCATGGCTACAGGCAAATCCCTTCACTGACTAGTAGTTAAAACAGCATAAAAGTATTTTACTAGCCTCATGTTTCCAATGGGAGAGGAAGCCAGTTGTACCAAAACAACATTTAGAAAGAGACACACCCTTCCTAAGAAACAGGGAATAGATGTTGTTAGCTGGAAAACACATTTTTTAATAATGTTATTCCTGGTTTGCATCTTGCTGACTTGCAGAAATTAGTCATCAAAGTGGTTCTCAGCGGTGACAGTCTCCACGGATTTTGGATAGTGGTGTCTATCTACTTAGTTGTTTCAAGACTGGGACTTCCTGGATGATGAGAGTTTACCAAGATTTCCTCTCCCTGCTCAGCTGAGAAATGACAATTTACTTACCAAAATGAAAATAAGCAAAGCTTCTGACCTGATGAACTCCCCTGGAGCTGTAGGTAACTTCATTTTTCACGTACATCTTTGCCTCCGTCAACCTTTGTGGGGAAAAGGGTTTTCACACTCTAGACAGGGGGTTGGAGAAATTACAGACATTTTCTCTTTATTCAGTAATGCAAGGAATGGTCACTTGCACAAGAATTACATAATTGCTACAGAACACTCAGTGTTGGCTTATCACAAAATGTCAACTAACTTCAGAAGCGTCATGACCTGGATTGCTGCAGACGCCGCACTTTGGGCTGGTATTTAGGGTATTTATCCGCCTTTGTTCGCAAGCACCCAGTAAGAATTATCCCAGTGGTCCTGGTTCGGCAGGACCAGACACGCGGTGGCATCTGTCACAACACAGTGGAGAGGCTGGCGCTTGGCACTACACATACCTAAAGACACACCAAAGTCCTGCCCGGTGGGATTTACTGAGTGCCTGCGTGCTGCCAAGGTCCAGCTAGCCTAAGGGCCTGCAGAAATTTAAACAAGGATTATCTAAAACGGCAGAAAACAAGCAAAGGCAGATCTGGTCACCGAAGCAGAGCAACTGACATGGGCTCAGTGCTGCCAGAACTGAAGAACAATCTCATGCTGTGGGGCCTTATATCCTTGGAAGCGCCCAAGCCTTTGAGTAGCTCAAACCCTGCTGCTGTGACCAAGCACATGGGGTGCCCAAATTCACCCACAGAGCTCTGTGGTCTGGGCTTGCTCCTCTTCCTGCTCTCCAGGGAACTTGTTCCCCAGGCATGGGAAGGCTGGGAAAAGTGGCTTGGTTGGGGGAGGAAGGCACACCTGAAATCAGGAGACCTGCTCAAAGGACATTGTTTTTGTTTGAACCCATCCTGGCACAAAGGTTGAAGTCTGAGCAATATTAACTACCAGGAGGGGATTTGTTGGGTTTTGTGGGTTTTTTAAAACACCTATTTTTCAAGCTCAACTTGACTCACTGAAAAATGTGGCCTGATGGAGTTGGTGACTTTTTCACACAGCAAAAGGAAAAAAAAAAACCAGTATTTTTTTCAACATGACAATAGCTCTGTGCTTGCTGCAGAGCAGCCTTCAGCTGTTACCCTAACCATTTGCTGCAAGTGTGTGCAGCGTCCCTGCCGCCGCTCGAGGGGAACCACCAGTGTTTATCAGACATTGTCACATGGCACCAAAAATGCCGTGCACAAGGACACTGTAAAGTCCAGGCTGACCTCCTTTCACTCCTCCCACCCATCTCCTTTGACTGCACGCATTACTCTTATCACACTGAAGAAGTCACCTAAGGTCCTCATCAATCCCCTGCAAAACCAAGGCAGAACAAAGAGCAGGGCCAAGACCAGCTGTGAAAATCAGATTCCTTCCTTCACTGTGCAGCAAGCACTAGAGAGAGCTATGCTTTCTCCCTGCCACTAACTGCTCCCCTCATTCAGCAGCACTTGCATCAACATGATACCAGGGTGACCCAGAAGCATCTGTGTGACACATTTCAGTGCAAACACCACCAAAATAAATGTGACTGATGACAGACACGTTACTCTGCTGGCTTACTCAAAATTAAATGGTCTCCAGGAGCATAGGAGAGGACTGCAATGTGCAAGTGCAGTGAACTCCTAGGACTACACAGGAATAAAAGGACTTCTGGGAGATAGGCTGTGTGTGGGAAGTGCTTTTGCTAAATTGAGAAGCTTATTTTAACCAGCAACTTGCTTAACAAAACCTCCATTTCTTTAGTCAGTGTTTAGATGAAAGCATGCTAACAAGAAACCAAGGGAGCCCTGCAGTGGGACTTCAGCCCGGGATATCTGCACCAGAAGTTCATTTGTACCATAGGTACCTTCAGCTGAAGTCTGAAGGAAGGCTGGATGACTCCCAATGAAGGCAGTTGGTGCTGGCTGGAGGTCTCCCCACCAGAGAACCTGGTGAGGGTCCCCTCCTTGCTCAGCTGCTTTCTGAGGAATGAGCAGGTTAATCTGCTTTCACCAGGCACCCGAGCGCAGGACCTATGTGCAAATGCCAGGAAGCACTTCTGAAAACTACAGAAGGCTACCTGGGCCACAAGTCTCTGAAGAGGTGTCCGTACAGCTACATACAGGTGAGCCAGATGCAAGGATTGTTTGAAAAAGAAAAAAAAAAGAAAAAATTAAAGTCTGGAACCTGTTGACACCAGCATGGCACTCAGTCTGTCGCATGAGGACAGAAACTTGAGAGAAGCTGCGAGGAGGTGCAAGGCCATTTCAGCAACAGGGGAGTAGAATGAGCAGCACCAGCGAGAGACCACAAGGCAGCAACCCGATCAGATAAGTCGCTGCTAGAGGCTGTATCTGCCGAGGCTTGCAGATCCAGCTGGCACTGTCTCAATGCAGACGAGGCATCAGGTGGCAGAGCTCACATGCCAAGGCCCCTGCCCCCTGTGCAGATGGTGGCAGCCATTCAAATATGTCAGAAATCTTCTCTGGGCAGATTACAAGGGAAGCGGAGATGAGAAGCACACACCAGACTTGGAGGGAACTGCACTTCAGGACACTCCCCCCCCCCC
>JANIJG010004327.1:2624-33859 GCA_024611175.1 Megaceryle torquata | reverse complement strand
AAAAACAAAAACAAAAACAAACAAACAAAAAAAAAACCAAAAAAAACAAAAACAAAACAAAAAACAAACAAAACCCAAACAAACAAAAAAAAAACCACAAAAAAAACAAACAAAAAAAACCCCACAAACAAACAAACAAACCAAAAAAACCCAAAAAAAACATTAGAGGAAGCTGTATGTGTCAGAACATCTAATTCCTTTTTACAAGTTTCTTTCAGTATCCTTACTTAGGGGAAATAAATCCACAGGTACTCAAAATTTTATGTATAGTTTCTTGTTTTAAAAGAAATGTAAAAGGTTAAGAAAACACTGAAGTAGTGTTTTTTTCTTTGAAAGGTCTGATTCATGGGCTAGAAAAACTCATGGTGATTTCTGTCACCTGTTTCTCAGAAGCTGCTGCTTTTGCTGTAGGACACCTCATTGGCTCCTGTGACAGCTTTTGAATCCTTGCAGTTTACAATCCAGCAAACTAAAATATCTCAGAATGAGTGCCTATTTTGTGAAAAGATTACAAACTGCAGTGGTTTATAAGGGCAAGACTCTTTGGGAAAGAAGACTGAACAGATTGGTAGCTGGACACCTAAATCCATCATGTCTCACAAGGTATGCATCCTGTTACTAAGGTCTTTCACAACATGGACTTAGCCAGAGACCTTCCAGCCATGTGATAGTCACATTCAGAGGAACATCTCTAAAGGAAGATGAAGCCTCACCAAAGACAGAAGTGGTTTTGGAGCTTTGTCTTCCACTTTCTTATATGTTGCTGATACCAGATCATGCTCACCATTTGCTAACAAAAAATACTCAAAGTTGCTGCCAACATAGGCACAAGACCCCTGCATTCACTCAGATATGTGCTGTTGATGCTGTGGCTTGGCGCCTCATCTTCTTTGTTTGTAATAAGTGCCCCTGTGCTCCCTGACATGGAAAGGGAACTACACATGAGTAAAGTTTATGTCTTCTGGCAGCTAAACAGATTTTTCACCACATAGCTGTAGTAACAGTGAAATCTGCTACATGGTCAGCTTTCAAAATCTTGTGCTTGAATTGTTCACCATGATATACACGTACTGACATTAACAGAACAACACTGGTTATGGGCTTGTGCTTTACTAGTAGTATTCATCTCAACTGGACACAAAAGCTTTCACCTGCATTATCCACAAACAGCAGGAGGCTCAGGACATGGTGATATGGCTTCACAAGTGGAGTAAGCTGAGACTGCTTCTGAGAAAGATCATCCCAGGCTCTTCCCTAGCCTCAGCCATGCATCCCTCTGGATTTCTTAGAGCCAGAATTAGTGCAACAGCCCTAGAGGAAACACAGCTCCCTCCATCCCTGGTTTTAGAGCTAATCTGGCCATCACTGGTCCTGCTGATGGCTCAGGCTTGGCTTCTTAAAATGAAGCTGAATATTTCACCTATTCCAGCATTATCCAGGCATCACTGAGTGGGATTAATACCACCCTATATCCCCAGGCATAACCTGTCATTGCTTCTCTTTACATCCATAATAGCACATTTACAGTGAGTTGGTCCATCGAACTCATCTGGCAGAAAACAAACACACTTCCAGGAAACAATTTTCCATCAGATCAGCTCAATTGACCAACACAACCCATAATCATGCAATTGCTAGAGGGTAGGCAATATATGATAAAAACTGAGAAGCAGAGATGACCCCCTTGTTGACAGTGAGCAGTTAGGTCAGATTTGGTAAATCATGTAATTGCACCGTAATGCTTCTGTCTCAATTGAGTCTAGTGGTTTGTGTTCCCTGTAAAGCTTCCTGTTTTCCAAAAAATTGTCTCTAGAACTGGCATAAGTAGCACCATCGCTTGCCTTTGCAAACTGAATCACATTCTCAATTCCCTCTTTGTAGACTTCCATCCTGAGGGCCGGAAGTCTGGAGGACTTCTCTGCAAACAGCTTTCACTAGCCTTGACTTCACACAAGTTTTGCTTTTCTTCCTCCCTTTTGCAAGCTAATGATCAAAACAAGTTCACATGCCACTAAAAATCAAAGTCCTGATCTGATACAACCCTGTTTCAAGACTGTGTCAAATTTTGACTGCTTTCAAGCACCTCATTACAGTGACCATTTATAATGCTGGCAGGTTTTGAAATGAAGAGGAAACCTTTTCAGCAAGCTCTCAGCAAGGTGTGCAAGGAAGGCAAGAGCACATCAGTAGAGACAGCTCTGGGGCTCCTGGCCTGCTTGATGGAAATTAAATAACATCAGCAAATTTGTAAGAGCTGACTGAGGCCTTTTTCAAAGAAGCACAACAGCTGCAGGGCTGACTTTGAGGCTGTCATCCTGTGCTGTGCAGTGCACTTTGACCACACTCTCACAAATACCATCTTCCGATTACAGGGAGGCTCAGGCACTTTGCTGGAGAAAAAAACTGGGCAAAATGATACACCAGCATTGCAATACACCCAGGCAGTCTACATGTAATGGTTAGCAACAAGCAGATCCACTGTAAGAGTAATAACAATGAGGATGTTCATAACAACTAATAAAAGCAGCAGTACTGCATTGCAAGAAAAAGAGATGGGAGATGTCATAAAATTTTATAGGGTTCATTGACAAAATTCTTTGCTTTTCAATATGCAACTTAATTCCCTGTAGGGAAAAAAAAGTTTGGACATCACCTCTAACAAGAGCTGTGCTCTGATCCCATGCAGGTCCAGTTAACAATGCTTTGTTTCAACTTAGTCTTGCAAGGTCCTGCCCTTGATACTCCTGAAGTGGTTTGAGCATGTGTGCTCAATTTTAAGCATATATATGTCTCCTGTGCTTTTATACGAATGAGGAGAGTGTTTTGAGGCTGACATGTACTATGTTGACACGCATTATGGGACTGCAGCTGGTACACTCAGCTGGAGCACCTTGTGAGTTTGAGCCTTATGTGATTAAAAGTTGTGACTCAACATGTCCTTCTAATATGGTCTCATTATACTCAGGGAGTTGGCACTAGGCTATGTATCATTTTGGACAAAAATGACTTTTACACGGAGAGCAGGAATATGTCTCAAGGAGTGATTAATTTTGCTGGGTGCTGCAGCTTCCATTATAGCATTTTACTTCAAGTGCTGTTTCTTGCCTCAGGGAATATTTTCCCACTCTCCAGTTGTTTATAATAATGAAAAGGCTGGTCCTGATTTGGAAAAAGCAATGTGTGCAGATAAGATAAAATTGCCACTGAAGGAACTAAGAGCAGTCCTTTCTTTGCATTACCACTTGCTGAAGGGCTGCACTCCCATATCCAGCCTCCCTCTATCTCAGGAGCAAGCAGCAGAGCCCAGCTCTGTAGATGCTGCTCAGCCAGTTTCCCAGACATCAGGAAACGAACGTTTTGACAACTTAGCCAAAATAACTAAATAGCTGAAGTTAACAGGATAGCAGCTGCGAGGACTTATTTCTCACATGGGGCTTACCCACAACTGTTGTTTCACACTGAGATGGAATGATGGGACCCCAAGCTTTCTCTCAATTTTACATATTTATTAAAAGAAATAGCTTTTGCAGAAGGGGATAGGCTGACACTCTTGAATTTTGGAGTCTGAAGTCCTCTGATAGCTAATGGAGAAAAGACAAGAGCAGCCTTTCTCTGTTGCAACATCAGCATTTCAAATCATCATCCCAGTGACCACATCTGGAAAGGGAAGATTAAATCAATCCTAAATCTAAAGGTCTTAGCAAGACCTTTTTTTATTTGCTGTTGGATTAGATTTCTTTTGAAAGGGGGACAAACAGGAAACGGGGATCTCTCCTGCATGCAGCCATGCCCCTGCTGGGTTGATCTACCCCACTGTACCAGGAAGGAGCAGGGTAGTCCCTATTCCCCACCTCCTTGTGTCACTGTAATGAATGATGTGTTCCCAGAGCTGCTGCTCAAAAGGGAGAAACCAGGAAAATCCTGCATCCCTGTGAATCGTGAAGACAAGATGGGCATGCAAAGCCTTTTGTTAAAGAGTTGGGAAAGTTACTGCTACCTAGACCAACACAGATTGTCACATCTCCCCAACTTAGACAAAATGGGCCAACGTGGTCTCTTGCTACTCTAGCCATTGTAGCAGGATTTGTGGTCATCTATGCTGTTGTAATGGGAAGCAGATACATGAATGCATGGCATAACCACATGTGACCATCACTCCCACAGAGAATGGCTGGAGGATGATTCACAGAAGCAATGAATTTTGTCCAGGAGCAGAGTGTTGCTGGAAAATTGTGTAAGCATTTAGCCTATAGCCCTGGAATTAGGAGCCACAGGTCCAGTTAGGGAAGACACAGCATCTTGAGGCTGAGGGATGAAGTAGGATGCAAAATGCTCCAGACTACCTCCTGGTGCAGATCTGCATGCACTGCCACAGGAGAGGGATTCTAGCAGGATTCCAGAGGCATCCTTGTTTCCAGGTAGGTCACACCTAGCCTGGGTATTTCTGTACTGGGATCCACAGCACAGCATACTCCTGTACAGTTTTATAATGTCCACCATCAGATGCTTTCCTGAGGTAATCAGTTTTAGAAAGGAGAAAGTTTGCACTTATACTGAAGGAAGAGAAGTATTGTGGGAGAAAGCTGGAGCTGGTATAAACTGATGTAATTTCTTCAAAGTCACTGAAATCATCTCCATTTATAACATCCAATTTTGCCTTTGAGGGACGAGAGAAGAGGTTAGCCAGTGGGCAGCTCAATTAGAAGAGCTGACAGGTAGAAGGCAGAATACTTAGCTGTTTATGGGGTGGCCTTTTTCTTTATTAGATTCTCCCAACAATTCTCAAATTTTTATGAGAAACATAAGGTGACAGTGCTAACAAGCGTTATCCTTGGCTCTAGACAAGACAAGAAGCAAAGGCTAGTGTCTGCAATGCAAAGCAAGTCCTTTGAGACCTCTGACAAGTCTATGCATTCTCTTTCCTTCTACAGGACTTTGTAAAGCCAAGAAGCATTTCTGAAAGGTATGGCTTGTTCATTCTAGAGAGTTGCAGAAGCTGTCATTGAGGTTTTGTAAAAATTTGGCATTTCAGATCGATAACCTTGGCTCTGTGAGCAACTCAGACCTTAGGCTCTTCATAATGCTTCTGTCCTTAAGAGAAACCACTGCCCCCTTCAGAACCATTTGTTGCTTTGGTAATTTTTTCTACCAGCTCCAGAAGAATAAAGTCATATTTCATGCTGTGAAAATATAGCTGCTGTGTGGTGTGAATCTACACCAAGAGAGCCAAATACTCTGGAAAAGGCAATTACAAGCAGAGGACATGGTGTGCCCTTTCCTTTAACTTGGTATGAGTATGAAGTTTTGTCTCAAATATCAAAAAACTATTCTGCCTGGCCCCAATGAAGATGATGTTTGTCTCGTTCTGACTGGGGAAGGAGGTGGGGCACAGTGTTTTAGAATTGATGGTAAAGGTGAAGAGGTGTCAAGGGTCAGGGAGCGCAGCCCACCTAGAGCCACTGTGGTTTTGGTGCTGAGCAGAAAAGTGGGTCAGGCAGCACTGGGGCAGAGGATGGCCAGGTAAGGGTGTCATAAGCATGGGGCCAGGTTGGGAACAAGACTAGTCCTGTGGCATCATTTTCAGGACAAAAAAAGGGACATATATATTTTCACGATTATATAATCCTAAACCAACTTTACTGCTTTTTCTCTTACACATGCTCAAATTAACTTTGGCTTGACTTCTGGGGAACTAATCTTGTCCTTAAAGTTAAGCACAGGTATAAGTGTTTTTTTGGAGCAAAGACAGAGCACTAAGCCCCTGGCAGGATCAACCATACACTACAAAGAATCTGCATAAAGTAAATATGGGTTTTATTTACACAAGAATTTCTACAAGAAACCTGATTCTAAGAGTTATATGCATCCTGCCAAGAGAGCAGAAATTTTTCATGCAACCTACAGCAAATAAATCTCCGATATTAATTTCAAGCTATTTGCAAACGGTCTGCAGACAAGAGTTACCTGCAGAAATCACTGAATTATAGATTTCTGACAAACAAATCTGTTTAGCAGTAATTTCTCCTGGAAATAATGGGTCAAGTTCAACAAATCTTTCAAATTAATTTATGTAGCTTTGTTTCTGAATAAAAGCTTCTTGCTGTCATGAGGGGAACATCAAAGCAATTCCCAGAGAAGTGCACGCATGTGCATGCAAGACTGGATATAACTAGAAGCATGGGCTGGGCCAGAAGAGGATCCTCAGAATCTGAGGAAAGATTTAATCATCATTAAAATCATCAAGAACTGAGAAAAGTCAAGATGAGAAGGCAAGACTCAGAGGGATTAAATAAATCTGAATTTCTTATTTTAACTGCCCTATCCTTTGTGACACTGGAAGAGTATTTTACTCATTCAATCTTGACTGAACTAACTGTAGCTATTCCAGTTAGACTCTTACTTTAACACATATTCTATCAAAGTCCTCCCCCCCAGCAGTGCATGAATACAAACTTGCCCAAATTCAACTCATGTGGCTCCTGAGAAACACCACCCTCATCATGGCCTGGAGGTCTCTTTTCCTCTCTCACTAGCTGGCTTCCCACTGAACAACCTTCATGGCCTTGAGACTTGCTATACTCACAAAAAACAGGACACTGCTGTCTCCATCCAATGTTAGCAGCCCGTATCTGCTCCTGCCTGGAGAAAGAGAGGCCTTCAAGAGTCAGCATAGGCCCATTAGCCACTTAGCAAGATGATATTCTCCAGGCATAGTCTTTGTAATCTTGCATTCATTTTGCTAATTGAAAGCAACTGTTGCTTTCACACTTGTGGTGAGGGTCACTGCTGGAAGAATGACCGGAACTGGGTCCCTGAAGCTTGGGATGAGGGGTTGCCTGATGGGACAACATGAGGAGGTGAACCGATGGGCCAAGGAACGGTCTGGGCGAACCAGAAAAATAATGTCTTGAGTAGTCCACAAGACCAGTGCAGAAGGTAACAGTTGTTTTTCCCAACCATAATTTGAAATGCAGCTGTGATACAGCTGCACAGGAGGCTTGGACCATATGGGGCTATATTTTATTACCAAATAACCTTGCTGCACTTTACCAGCAGTTACTGTCTGTTGATGGCTATGTAGACACTTTTCCCTTCCAAGAAGGCAGGAAATTTTAATAAACAGGGTCTAATTTCACCACCTTTCTCAGCAGTCATCCTTAATTTCAGTGCATGCTCACTGGAGGCAGCCTTGCTCACTGTCTGGCTATTGAGTGCCTGTTTAGTCATCACTTTACTGATACTTACAGGAAAGCTATTGTTCCTGAGCTTCCTTGTCGATAACAGAAGTTCCTGAATTTCTACTTGTTGTAAATTAAAGAAAACACCTCGTGGAAAAGTGTTTGGTTCTGATTTGTAACTGTCGATGTTTTCTGACTGTAAACTGTATGTATTGGTTGGACGTTTTAATGCACAGCCTCTGAAGCAGCAAGAGGAATTTAAGCAAACCTCTTTTGGCAAGATTATCGTGCACCTTGCCAGGAGAAAAATGCCAAAACAGAAGCAACCAGCAAACCCATGTGACTGCCTGAAGGACCCTTGTTTTGAACGGTACTCAGCCCTGAATCGGTGTTTGGAAGAAGATAGCAAGGTGCTCCTCAAGGGGTGTTTTCAATGTAGCCAACGTATTTATTGGTTAGTTCATAGGACAGGAACATCAGGAAAAAATGGATCATATTAATTAATCAAATTAATAAGCACAATAGTTGACTGGTTCAACATAATATGAGGCACAAATCATTCAGTCATTTGCCAATACCCTTCTGGTACACTTGACAGGTTTATAATGTTATTATTGCTGTTCAGCAAGGAAGTGAAAGAGGCCACATCTTCTGGAAATGGGTTAGGAAGGAGAGAAACAAAATACAGATAGAAAACTGGGGAGGCATCACTCCAAAACTCAGAAAAATAAGTAGGTTAGATGGGAATCTGGAAAAGCTGAGTAACAACGAGACATTTTTAATAAGGCAGAATCCCATATGATACTGTATTTTGGTGAGATGTTTTTCTTCAGGCTGTCTCCTAAATGCACAGTAGCCTTCTTTATCTGGCTGACATTGTAGACATGGAATTTAACTAGTTACACATAGTCAGATAACAAGAGTTTTCCATGTATGTGCTGCTCTCTAATAGACATGCCCTTTGCTGAGATAATGAGTGATTTGGATAAAGGACGGGCATACGGTATCAACTTTGAAGATGCAATCTTCATTAGAAAATTCTACAAACTGAAACTAAATTACTCTTCTAATAATTGCACATCTCCAGGAACACTTCAATAGGTAAGTGCAACAGTAACAGCTGAAAGATCTTAAACTCTTTGACTGTTAGAAGGGGGATCCACTTGACATCTACATAAAATTACAGACTTGTATCATTCATGCCAAGCAAAAAGGGGCAAAAATGTTGTAAAACATTTTGGTGTTGCTTTGAGTATTTTTATTGGTAAAGGTTGGGAGTTCCCACAGAAGTAGAGATGTTGATATTGCCCAGGTTCATTTTATTAAGGCTTTTAGAGACCTTAATCATAGTTCTGCCACTATTTTCTTCTCAGACACAGTTGCATCTGTGCAGCCCTGTGCAGATTAACAGCACAGCACAGGCATGATAAATCTGGTACATACAGTGTGATTTATCTGTAGGTGTGTAATAGCTGTTTCTCTTTCCAGCTGCCAGCCTGAAGTCCTAAGCATCCAGAAGAGTGGACAGTTACTGCAAAAATACAGGAAAAGACATATCCTATATGCTTGTCATATGGTGCATGGTATTTGACCACACAGTACAGGAAATCCTATGCAATAGAAGCAGCTCAGCAACCCCTGGCACTAGCTAACAGGCCTTGGGAGTGTGTGTGGGGGGAAAGGAGTGGCTGAGCCTGGGTTGCCAACCTGTGAGCTCGTACTTTGGGGTGGCACTGTCCCTGCCTCCTTGAGATCCAGCAGTACCAGTGCCCGAGCATCCTTCTCCTGGAGCCAGCAGCTCACTCTGCCACTCTCACTGACTTGAAAGAAGCTACTCGTATGCTTAAAATTAGCCCTGGAGCTGGGCCAGACTTCTCAGCACATTATGGGACAGAGCTGTTGACAGACGATCTTAACTCTCTCGCTTGTGAGGAGTTTGTACACACACTCAGCCAAGCTGTAGGACCAAGGTCTTGGCCTCACGTTCTTGCTGAAGGGCCCATGGTGCTTTTCATGAGAATTAAGATGTCCAGCTCATCAGTCACATCAGATCACTTGTCAGTTCCAGTGAATCCTTCCTGCTCTATCCTCCCTGGGTACCTATAAACAGCTACAGTGAATCAATCTGCCTCAACACAGCCACAAGCAGCCAGACTTTAAAACAGTCTGTCTTTAATTTTCCTTTAATACTGAAAACAGGCCACATGATTAATATTTCTGACTGCTATTTGAGTTTGCATGTTCTGCATCTGTAGTGTACAGAATCCAGTTGGAGACTACAGCAGAGGCATCTGTAAAAAGTGAGGTGCTTAGATGGTAGGGTTGTTCCAGCAAGCCAGGAGTTGAAAAGAAAAGTCAAACAGGGATAATACTTCATTGGGTTGGTTGGCAAATTTTTCTACTGCTATTAATTTGGGCAAAAGAATTTTTAGAGATGAAGAGGGGAGATGAGAGGCAAGGCATTTTCTGGACTTTGTAATAGAGGTCGATTTTGTCTCATGGTGTTATGATGCGTCCATAGAATTACACTCTGGTTAAGAAAGAAGACCAAAGGAAGGAAGACAAAATACTTGGACCCCAATGGAACAGCAGCCTTTTGCCTTGCTATGCTTCCAAATTCACTGATGATACAAGGAGGTGCCTGGGCAGAAGCGCCACACCAGGCAGCCTCAGGCTGCAGAAAAAATAAGGCTGTCTGAATTAGCAGTATGGAGCATGCTTCATTTCCTGGGCATTTTCTTATCTGTATCTTACTCAAGTTTTTGATCTATGGATGAGTGGGTCAGGAAGTGGCCTAAAGACACCCTTTTTGCCTCATGCGTGGAAATTTTCTAATTATAGGGTTGCGTTAACAGGCTCCCACTCCTGTCATGACACTTGGTGTTGTTTATGTTGTTTAAACAAGAGAAGGAAAGAACCCACCTCCCAAAACCAGTGAAATAATGAGGAACAAAATGTACTCTTTTATCTTTTTGTCAAGTGAGGCAAGTCTATTATCTCCCCCAGCCTGCGGCTGGGATCACTGTCTCCCCCAGATCAGCTTTTTACAGGCTGATTAGTGTATAGCTTCCTGCAGTAAACTACCAGCAGGGACCAGAACACAGGAAGGGAAAGAGAAATTCAGGGACAAGATTTAAGCTCTGGCCTTAGTTTTTATTGCTGACGCTGTATGTCAATACATATTTAACTGATAATCCATGCATAGTCCATGTATCTGCACGCACAAGCATGCATGCAAACACAAAATAGCCACCTGCACGGGCCCTAGGAGTCACTGCTGTCTTTGCACATAGCAAGATGCTAAATCAAGAGGGATTGAACCAGCTGGCTTTGAGAAAAGACTCCCTTGTAGCAGGGTGGGTGGTAGAAAAGCCATACAAGTTTGTGGGGCAGTGACAGAGCTGTGTAGAGGCATGAGCTT
Source organism: Megaceryle torquata (assembly GCA_024611175.1). NCBI lineage: Eukaryota > Metazoa > Chordata > Aves > Coraciiformes > Cerylidae > Megaceryle > Megaceryle torquata. Next base: position 23,260 of record JANIJG010004327.1, on the reverse strand, counting down.
CAGGTTTGAAAAGACCTAAGGTCAATGAAGTTATAAAGAGCTTCTGGTGCACTAAAAAATAATTAGCTTTTAGTATTTTGCATTCTTGTAAAGTAATTATGTTGCCTTGAATTTGTAAAATATTTCCTTGAATAATTTTGTTAGTATTCAATTAGAAATGCCTGTTAAAAAGTGGTTAACTGTAAAGATACAATGAGATAAATATATTTGTGGCAACAGGAAGAATCAACTGCTCGTTAAGTGTCTAATTTGTATGGCAGAAGAGTGATATGACAGTAAATTTCTTACACCTTCAAATGGCTAATGTTCTGTAACACCTGCTAATGGAGCCTTGGAAAAGTAACATACAGTTTTAATTCCTTTAAAATGAAAGCATTAGCCATGGTTTGGGTGGTAAAATACATGCCTAACTGCTGAGTAAGATAATACATCTGTTCACATAAGTGTCAGGTGGAAGTGGATGAGGGACTGCTCAGTAAAGACACAAGCTGCTAGAATTATAATATTCAGGGTTTTCTAACTCTGTCACTATAGCCAGATGCATGGCTGCACTGTGTAAAGCAGGACAGAGCTTAAAAGTCATCAGGATCTTTTGACCTTAACCACCACATTTTAAAGGAATCTTTAAAAGACTTGAAAATAATATTCAGTGTCAGTATAGACTGTATGGAGTCCACAAGCACGCTAATAGAAGGACTGTAACAATTAAATATGAACAAGAAAGTGGCATTATTACCTAAAAAAGCTTTCTGAAGATGTCTTACAAATGGAAAGAAGTGACCTGAGGTCTAACTGCAGGCAACTTGTAGAAAATGTCTCTCTGTGTGAGCACACTCAAACCAGCTCTGGTTTTGCTGATGTAGCTTCTGTGAAGGCTTAGCAGGAGTTCTTCTTCACTGAAACCAGACAGATAATCAGCTTTTAGATTCTAGATGTGATTTTTTTAGGTGTGTTGATCTTGATTTGGAGATACACTTCAAATGAGTCTTTGTAATAGAAGTTGAAGAGCCCAGAAACCTGCTGCCTTTTATTTATTTATTATTAGCATCATTATACAAATTATTTGCTCAGATGTAAATTTTTATTCCAGGTAAATGGGACAACCTTGGAAAACCAGGGTGATGACAGTGCATGCACTAGCTCTGTGTGTTGTGCAACTCTGATTTACTTCAGAATGTTTCTATATCATCTTTGCTGTGTCTGTCACAAAAATGAATTGCATTGGTCTCCCAGCTGAAGGTGAGTTAAAATTACTGCCACCAGCTTGATTGAACACCTTGGATCAGCCCCCCAAGATCTCATCTCCATGGATGGTTCTGAGAGGTGCTGCCTTGCAGAATGAAGATAAATGAAAAATAAGCATCAAGATATTGTGAAAGATAAAATTGCACAAAGCTTCTCCCTTACCCTCTCAATGAGCTTTAGCATCCACTGACCTTAAGCTAGTCAAGCATACAAACCTTTCACACATCCAGAGAAGAATTACAGACTATATGTTGAGCAGTTCTGAGGAAGAGAAGTTGTCCTACATAAACTATTTCAGCTATTTTCACAAGGAAGAGCTGTTGCAGATATTGTAACTGTGTCAGGTAGTTCAACTGGACATTCCCTTCGTGTTCACTGTCATTTGTCCCCAGTCTTAAATTACCATTGCTGTTTTTCTTGAAGGAAAAGTCCACTATTTTTTCAAGCATGTAATTTTCACTAGTAGCTTTTCCTGACACAGAGAATTTTCTAGATGTCATGGGGATGCATGTGCTCCCAAGCAAGATGTGACATAGGGAAAGTAATTTCAGCTCTGAAACACTGCCAAGGCAGGGTACTGACCTGCCTCGCCGCAGAACATGCTCTTTCCCTGTAGCAACCACAAAACCAAAGCACGTTACTCCTGTTTACAGCAGAGGCATAGCATAAGCATCAGCAGCTCCTGCAGAGCAACTGGTATGCTGCTGTCATTGAGATAACCTGCCCATGGATGACCCTCACACATCTTAAATCAGAGAGAGTAGGTTCAGAATAGTTTGCCCAACTTATTTTTTTCTTTTCATTTCTCCAGAAGCAGTGAAAGCTAGCTCAGGGCAGTCTGGGGCCCTGGGACTGGTCAGGGCATGAGGTTACAGCTCAGGGATCTCACCTCCATGCATGATCAGACACACAACTCACTGCCTCACTCTCCCTGACTGCAAAACACGAGCAGTAGTGCACTCCTGGCTCTATGAAAAAAAGACCTTCAGATCTATGCACCTGAATGGCAGCAGAAGAACAATGAACTGTTCAATCATTTTAACATTTCTTATTGAAATAAGAGATGAGATCTTTTAAGAAAACAGCTGCTGAGCAAGTACAGAAGCTGGTGAAAGAAATCACAAAGATCCCTTCAAAAACATCTGAAATGAGAGATGGTTGATACACTTGGCAGAGGAAGAGGTAGTAGCGGTATAGAAGCACCTCCAAAGTGCCAGCTCAGAAGAGGATTAAAGCCTAATTTTTTCAGGGCAGAAAAGAAAGGAGGAACTGTAGGGAAGGGATCATGTGTGAGGATCACAAGGTGAAGGCAAAATCCGGCCCAAGGCTCATGAATCACAATTAATAGAAAAGGACAAACATTACATGGTTATCCTCACTCACATACAAAACCGAAGAGGAAAGAAAGAAAAAGACACATCAGTTTTAAAACATAATAATTTAATTTGCAAACTCAATACAAGATGAACCTAAGCTCAATCTGTTGTTTCTTTTATTTTCCCAATTACCCGTTCTTAGCAAACCCCTATTTAATTGGTTCCTGTCCAGTAATAAAATTTATTACCTCCTCATTCTGCACACGGCCAGTAAAGGACTGGAGATTTACAGTTCTTTAGGGTGCATCCCTGAACTACCTGCATTCTGCATAGAAAATACACATGTGTATGCTAAATGGGATTTTTTTCAGCCTTGTAATACAAAAGTGGATCCCTTTCCAACTTAGTGAGTAGAAGAAACTTATATCAAGTTCTATGTGAAAAAGTGCCTTTGCTTGCAAAGTATCTGGGAATGTAATTAGACAACTGAGAATGAGATTTTTCTTACCTAGCTCCTCCTAAAATGAGATGGGATGGCAGCAGAGCTAGAAAAGGTTGTTTTCACAGAATCACTGAATGGCAGGGGTTAGAAAGGACCTCTGGAGATCATCTAGTCCAACCCCCCCTGCCAAAGCAGATTCACCTAGGGCAGGTTGCCCAGGAATGTGTCCAGGTGGGTTTTGAAAGTCTCCAGAGAAGTAGACTCCACAACCTCTCTGGGCAGCCTGTTTCAGTGCCCTGTCACCCTCATAGTAAAGATGTTGAGGTGGAACTTCCTGTGTTCTAGTTGGCACCCATTGCTCCTTGTCCTATCACTGGGCACCACTGAAAAGGGACTGAGCACATCCTTTTGACGCCCACCCTTCAGATATTTGAAAACATTGATAAGATCCCCTCTAAATATTCTCTTTTCCAGGCTAGATAGGGCCAGGTCTCTCAGTCTTTCCTTGTAAGAGAGATGTTCCAGTCCCTTAATCATACCTGTAGTTCTCCACTGGACTGTTGCTCTGCCTCTCTTGAACTGGGGAGCCCAGAACTGGACACCATGCTCCAGGTGTGGCCTCACAAGGGAGGAGTAGAGAGGGAGGACACCCTCCCTCGACCTGCTGGTCACGCTCTTTTTAATGTACCCTAGGATGCCATTGGCCTTCTTATCCACAAGGACACATTGCTGTCCCATGGATAACTTATTGTCCACCAGGACTCCAAGGCCCTTCTCTGTGGAGCTGCTTTCCAGCAGGTCTACCCCTAACCCCACACACCGGTTATTCCTCCCCCGGTGCAGGTCTCTATACTTGTCCTTGTTGAATTTCATGAGGTTCCCTTCTGCCCAGCTCTCCAGTCTGTCTGGGTCTTGCTGAATGGCAGCACAGCCTTCTGGTGTGTCAGCCACTTCTCCCAGTTTTGTATCATCAGCAAACTTGCTGAGGGTACACTCCGTCCCTTCATCCAGGTCACTGATGAACATGTCGAACAAGACTTGAACCTGTGGAACTCCACTAGCAACAGGTCTCCAACCAGACTACGACACTGATCACAACCCTCTGAGCACTGTCATGCTCAATCCATGTCACAGTCCTCTCATCTAACCTTTGCTTCCTGAGCTTACCTATGAGGATGTTATGGGAGACAGTGTCAAAAGCCTTGATAAAGTCAAGGTAGACAACATCTGCTGCTCAACCTGTATCTACCCAGCTAGTCACACCATTGTAGAAGGCTATCAGATTCATTAAGCATGATTTCCCCTTGATGAATCCATGCTGACTACTCCTAGTAACTTTCTGTTCCTGCATGTACTTAAGAGATGACCTCCATGGTTTAATTCACATGTTCATAGCACAAAGCCTCTGTTGGTTAACAGACGTGCCTCAGATTGAAGCATTTAAGCCATAGCATGGCATTGGGTGAGAGAAGACAGAATTAGCAGATGGCTTTCCTCAGTTGGATTAGTCATGGATCTAGCAAAATGAAGATTCCATAGCATATCAGTCAGTTTCTTTTGGGCACGTAAAAAAAGTCAGAGTTCATTGTGATAATCTGTAATGGATGGTGAGCATTGCTTTTCAGGGCTGGGAATTCAAGCTCTTCATTTGCACCTGCATAGTGTGACACTTTTTTTACCAGGTAACTTTGCAGAGAGATATGACTCAAACATTGTGTTTCCCCAGAAGAGATACTTTTATCTTGGAAAGTGCAGATCTCACATGGCTTTGTTCTGACTTCTGCCCCAGAGAGCAGCTGGTCCCAAAACTCAAGTGCCACAGCACAACGTGGAATGAACTTTATTCAGGGATGGTTTTTGCTTCCTTATGTTCCTTAACCATTTTCCACAGAGACGACATTTTCTCTTGAACAGGGAATTTAAAACTACCTTACAAAATGTCTTGCTCAGGGGAAACATTAATGTGCTCAAAGTCTGGACAGCTACACTCTGCAGCTCATGAAATGAAGTCTTCATAACAATTTTTTTAGGGGAGCAATTTACTGACATAGCTGTCTGGTTCAACACATGCTGTAGAGCTCAAAAGAACCCCATATTTTTTTGTTTTGTGGCCACTAGGTGTCAGAGCACAGTGATGTAAGGGTATCCACTGAGGACCATGGAACCCATCACAGCAGTTGAAGCTGAGACAGACTCTTCAGCCCAGCACAGAGACTAGGAACATTGAGCTTTAGATAGTTCTACAAGGTTAAATTATACACACACACACACATATATATATATATATAAGGAGAGTTAAAAAATAAGAAGTCTTATATTCCCTGGTATCTGCAACCCATCTTCTTCCTCCTCCATGTGCTGACTGCTACGTTATGAGGCTCCATGAAGAGGGTATTTACTGGCCAGTATTTTGCAGCTTGCTGCCTATGGTGGAAAACATACACCCCAACATATAGTTTGATGTCAAATCCACATTCAGATATGCCTATTTTTTTCTACCCAGGTGCTTACATTGGCAACCATCAAGATTTGTGCTAAGTGGTGTTGGCTACTTAACAATACAATTTCATCTCTGTGTCATACTCAATTTGGATTAGTAACTGTAATGTTTTCTCAAGAAAATGCTCCAATCTCCACTGGGATTTCTGCTCTTTTGCATTTTATGTAAACTGCACTTATGTTTGGTTCTGATGATGGGAAGTTTACAAGATCCGTGTCTTTTGAAACAAGATTAATTTAAGTCCAGCAGGAAGAGCTTAACTAAGGAAGACTCTATATTTAGAATATTTGTCCTTTTCTGTACAGCTGAGTGCATTTCCAGATCCCTTGAGTGTCTGCCATGCTCTGGACATCTACAAAACATACCCCACCTTGGAAGTCATTCTGAAGGCAGAAGGAAGGCAAGAAAAGAATAATTAGCTCCAGTGATCACAAAACTTAGGAAGAAGTCTCTTCCTTCCTCTGAACACAAATACACCTTGTTTGACAGCACAGTTACTGATCTACTTTCAATATTTTGTTGAAAGCATTAGAAATAGCTCATAGAAGCACAAAAATATTGAATAATTTAAATTAGAAGGGACCTCTGGAGGTCATCTAGTCCCATGCTCAAAGCGGGGTTGGCTCTTAAGTTAGATTTAACATAAAAAATAGATCAGGCTGCTCAAGACCTTGTCTAGTCAAGTTTTTAATATCTCTGAAGATAGAGATTACATGGCCTTTCTGGTCAATTTGTTCAAGTGCCTGGTTAGCCATGTGTGAAAATTTGAAAAAATGCCTCAACTACGAAGGACTGATTTAAATATAAAAAAAATACATATAAAAAAAGCGCAAACATTTGGTGCTACTTGAAAAATAAGAGGTTTTTACATCCTCAAGGATGTATCAATGCCAAAGGTCTCAAAGGAGAAATTTAGCATTTTCAGCAGCACGGAGCTGCAACTTTTATAATTAAAAAAATTAATTTCATACATCACATACTCATGTTTCAGATCTTGACTGCTTTTTATTTTTGATCCAGTTAAAAAGTTGTAAAGAATGACATTTACAGTCTCCAATCCAGTAGCAACATTGTAAAGACCAAAAGCCCATTAATAAATCTTTCTCACCTCTTTAACAGAGAAGAGCTTTAGGATGTGACATTCCAGAAAAACAAAACAGTTCAATTTTTGCTTAACAGAAATTAGTCTGATTTAAAATTCTGATTTATATTCTAGTCTTTGTGTTTATAGTTTTCCAGATAGATTTTTCTTCTATTTATTGCCCATTATTTCTCTGTGCTGTGATGAATAATAAAAACTGTACTTGCCTGTGCAACAGTAAGACACAGCAGAATTAAGTGTAGTCTTTAGACATAGCTATTCCAGACTACCATAAACCCTTCAAAATCAGTCAGGCATAGAGTAAGATGGTCAAAAACCATCAAAGATATAAACATGTGAAATTTGGGGGTAAAAATATAATCACACACTGACCTTTAGGTAGGTCATAAGTAATCTCATTTGGAAACTCAAATAATCTAGTGGAGATGATGTATGTTTTGTAGGATTCTAAGATTCTATGGAAAAAATGAGGTCATACCCACTTCAAGATGTCATCTGTCACATGATCTTGTAATTTAACCAGTGCTCTATCACCATTTTTGAGCTATTTTTACTTGCAAAATCCTAGCCCTCTAGTTTTCATATACCACGCCACAAGTTTGACCTTCAGACTTCTTACAATTTTTTGAGATTTCTAGAATAGAATTAGCACTTTCCTTTGCAAGAAGATGTGGAACGTGGTGCAGATGAACCAGATCACAGAATCCTATCTTCATTGTTAGGGACAAAATAAGCTGTCATTACTAGCTGCAAAGAAAATAAACTCTTCTGTAAGCAGAGCAGATCCCCAATCTACCAATTCACAAATAGAAAAATAATGCTTTCAGAAGAAAAAGTGCCACAAAAAGCAATTGAATTCTCATATTACTGAGGAAAGAAAAAACCTTACATAGCATACACAGGTTGAAGACTGTTCATGGACCAGTAGCACCATCCATACAAAGTCTGGTTTGATTTGTTTCTAAGTTCAAGAATTTGGAAGCAAATACCAGACTGGCACACAGATGTACTCAGTTGTGTGGGACTCTGGCAACCACAGGCAATTGCACATTGCCTACAGCTATCAGAAGTGAACAACCAGCTCCATGTTTTGTGCTTGTCATGGTCTACACTGCTGGATGGAGAAGTAGTTGATCTTTGCAATTATGTCAGAAAGCACAAATGCTAATTAAATACAGACTTAATGGGCATAATTAATAACACACTCAACGATGTCTGACAATTTGTGTCGATAAGAACAAGTTCAGGCTGAGTAAGCAACAAAACTGTTTTTAAGGTGACAGTGTATAAAGGGTCCAAGCAGGGATTAAATCCTCTTTCAGCTAGGTACTGTACAAACAAATAACAGAAAAAGAATCCCTCGCCTGAGTTCACCACCTTGAGCAGTGCATTGCCAATAACAGTATCATTTACAGTTGAGACTTGGCCACGTTTTCTGGTATTAGCTGAATTTTGTGAGAAATCCATTAAGCTGGCACTTAATGGAAAAGTACTGGCAAGCAAAATTCAAAGGAACAGATTATAACTTAGAGCATTTAAGTAATTCCAAAAAATATTGGAGACGGGGTATTTATTTCAGAACAAAGATAGTATGATTATTTGTTTTGTTCTGTTAGACTCTTAGATATTATTGTAGAAAGGTGTGGCAAGAGAAGGAAAAATCCAAAAGCCTTTTTCAGGAGACATGGATGAGGGGGGAAGAAGACCAGGAGCACCCAGCCCTGAAAGCAGGGTGGGATGTTGGGGGGGGTGGGGGTTTGCTCCTTGCTCACTCCTTGCTCAGCCCTAGCTCACTCCTCACCCCGATGACTCCCCAGACACCACAAACACTACCCCTTCTCCTCAAGTCATGCCCTCATGCTGACATGTCCCTCTGCCAGAACTAGGGCTGCTTGGGGCTTCTCCCACAGAAAAGTCCCTGAAAGTATGGCCAGCACAACTCCATTTGTGTTGTAAGTGGTACCAGGTCTTGCATGAAAAAGTGCCAGTGGTGGAATAAAACCACAGAATGAAATTTCAAACAAATGGCAATACATTTGATATATTTTCCTATCAGCCTTCTATTTATGCCCAGACCTTGTGCTACATCTATTTTTAGTTTCTCATTTTGAAAAGGCAATTGGACAGTTCCCAAGGTCATTAATGCTGACCCTCAGATTAGCTTTTCCTTTGGACCTATGCAATTTACCTTGCTTGGATCTCCAGCACTGTCACCACAGACTGCTAGGGCTGTCTCAGCCATTTAATACCCAGCTCCATGCTCCATATTCAGTATCAGATAGAGACAGTTTTGTCGAAGAATTTATGCAATCAAGTCATAAAGCAGATTCCAGTATAGGAGATTTAGTGTACTGGCATTTAAGTTCAGTCAGAAGAAGGTCATGAGAGATCTCTCTCTTAATCCCATTAAAAAAATATACTCAATGCCCCATGAAACCAAGGCATTTGAGGTGCATCTGTATCATAAAGAGTAGATTTGCCCATTGCTTAAGTCCTATGTCAAATTCACTGTTCCAGCTGTCACCATTTAATATTTTTAGAAAATATTTTATGGAATACAAACCCACAAATACTATCAGACAGAGCATTGCCCTCTAGCACCACAAAACCTTTTAGCTAACGTAAAGCCACAGAGGTCCATTGAGCAGAGGATCTGCCTTGTAGCTCAGACATTCGGGCTGTGTCTGCAGTGAGATGATGCAGGGACGATTATGTTACAGACGTACCACGTGAAAAACATAATGTGTCACAAGTAGTCTGGAGAGTGATTTTTACACTTATAAGCTTAATGATAAGCAAAGACCATTAGATGCATTCTAAAAATTCCTCTCTGCTCTTTGCAGGTCCCCCCAGCATGCCATAGGCACGCGCCAAAGACACGCTGCATCATGGAATCCCGTCATTCTTGGAAGGTGGAATCAATTAGCATGTAAGTTGTGTACTTAGGGAGAAAAAGCCTTGCTGCAAACACTCGACAAGAGAGGTATCAGCCAGGCTGTTTGTTCACATGGAGCCTGTTAGTTACACAAACACAGGGAAAGAAGATAGTATTACAGGTGAAATCCTGCAGTTCTCCTAAAGAAAGTGAATTTGTTTCTCTTCCTGTTTTTCCTACTTACCCCTACTATTTGACCATTGTTAGACTGTGGCATGTACACTGGCTGAATTCCAATCTTCTCCCCCCCATTCGGCATTTTGTGTCTCTCTCACTGATTTTAACTCAAAGAAATTGCAGAATGAAATATTTTGAATGTTCTTGGGAGCAACACCCGAAGAAGCTATCTTTGATGCGGATGAGGGCTGTTTTGAGAAACAGCTGGAGAAAAGAGACCCTGAGAAATCATACCAAAACCAGCAATTTGGGAAAGAAAAGCAGGCTTTTTCACTTTGCATTTTTCCAATAATCTTTGAACTTCCCATTTACATTTATCTTCTTGAGTTTAAGAAGGAAACAGGTGTTAAAAACGCTGAAAAAGTAAAGCCCCGAGAATATCAACCTCTGGGGGGGGTGTAAGACTTTCTTTACTCAGAAATAGAATGACCTGTACAGTGAAGACTCATCTTAATGCAAAGATGAGGAATGAAATTCTCTTCTCTACCAGAGGATCTTGTGATGAACAAATAGTAATTCCTGCTGTCTGATTTGGTGACACTTAAGCAGTATTCAGTTCATGTGAATAGTGAGACATGAAGTCAGTGTTAAATTCCTTCTCTTATTTGGAAGGATGGAGTCCATGGACAAGGAGAGATAATCTTGTCCTTAATAGGAAACAGCATTTTTCCACGTCTTCAGACTGCCATCTTACTTCCTAAAACTCAGGAGCTGACAGTCAACACACTGGGTGCAATCTCTGCCCTGGCTTCCTGCTGTCAAGTGACACATCTGCCGAGTGGAGGTGGTTTATGGCAGGAGCTGAAGCAGAGGTAGTTCAGTGAGGAAAGACTCTTCTGAGATGCTGGCAAAAAAATCACATTTTCAGTTCATGGCTACTTTTCAAAAGATTTCTGATTTGAAAAAAAAAAAAAAGCTGTAGACTTTTTCAGGACTAATACACACCTTAAACTTAATTCTTTCATTTAGGAGTGATAGTTCCAAACAAATCCCACCATTTTAAGATTTGAAAGCGTAATATTCTTAGTTCTTTGCCTTGAAAACAGCTAAACTGTTTCCAGCCATGCCTTTTTTTTTTCACAAGTAACCTGAAGTGGACAATCAGCATGAGCAGCATCAGTTCAAAGGGCTGACATCCGCAACAAGAAATAGCAAGTGGCTTTAATAATAGCTAGTAGTATCAAGCAAACAGAACTGCTAAACCCTAACTTGTAAAAGTCTGGGAGTGAGTATGGTGGAGAATCCTGCAGTGCTTCTCTCGCCACAGAAATGCAAAGACTAGTAGTTTGCTTGCGTTTGTTTGTTTGGGGTTTTTTTTTTGGTAAAACAATACAAAGCCTGACATAATTTGAAAATTCCATAGGATTTTTTCTCTGAGTTATCAGCATAAGCAACATTGACTTTAATATCATGACATTTAAGCTCCAACCTTTCAGGCAGCAAGGGGGAAGAGCAGAGTGTCTTGAAGAAAAAGCAAGAATTGAAAAAATCAATGCAAACGATGAACACATTAAACAGGGAATTTATACCACAAGGTCTTGTTATCCTTTCAGATCTGCAACACATAGGTATGCTGAGACTTGGGCAAAATCAAACTAAAGATGGGGGGCATAAGATCCACTCCTTTATGCAGGGCAAATGCACAAAATATTTAAGGGTTAGAAACCTTCTCTTAAAATTAATTACCTGCAAGGACTGCAGTTGAGCTGTATGGTTATGGGGTCTCACTGAGATCTGAAAATGGAGCAGGAAAATGCTGAGATTTTTTTGTTCTGTTTTGCATTATTTGGGGCAGTGAGGGTGGGCTGCTTATGTCTAAATGGATGTCTAAAAAAAATATAGAAAGGGGGGATGGACCAAAACCAGTACAACACAGACTAACAGTTCAGATCAGAAGAGGTATCGCTAATTGCACATACTATTTTTCCTCTGCCAATCTGAAAACTCTTGCTCCACAGGGTATGAACTCTGAAGAAGGAATTACCTGCAAGCAACTAAAGTGCAAGTCTCTGTAGTATATAAAATTGCAGCTAATTACTCCACTATGAACATATTTGTTCTTTCTATGGATCAGAGGGTTTGCAAAGTTTGGAGGGAAAACTTCCACTTCCTTCCAGAGCTGTGAATCTGTATTGTCCACTTGATGAAAATATCAAAATATGAGCCACGTTCTTCATATGACAATGCAGAAGGGGAAAAAAAGGAAATGAAAAAAAATAATATCAATTCAGCACCATCATTTCAGAACATTTTGGCATATTTTATTGTTTCCTCTTAACTGCCCCCTCCTTCTTATCTCATGTATGGGCCCATCTACAATAATGTTTTAAATGAAAAGCTTTTTAGTGAGCCAACTACACCTTTCTCTAGGGAGTTCCCACTGAAATTCCTGATAACACCAAACAATGGAACTTTTTCAGAGTTACAAAGCGTAACAAAAATGGCATAAAGTATCATTTAGAAATTTCATCCCTTTGAATACATTTTTCCTTCATTATTCATAGCATTTTTTCTAAAAATCAAACCGTGATAGACCTTTCCATGGAGTAACTTAATTATGCCAAAATATTAGTAGTAGAAGTGGAGTCTCTCAATTACTACCATTCTGTATTTCTATTTTAAAGTGCTTTTTATAAAACAAGCAGTTAGGGAGATAAGTGACTCAGAAGCCAATGCTTTCCAAGTCTTTATAACAACCAATTAAAATTGTAGCAGAGAGGACACAGATTAAATTGGTACAGGCTTGACTCAGCTGTCCATAAATTGTATTTAGTACCTCTGGAGATGCTCTGGGGTATCCCACTAGTCTCCTCCAGGAAGGGGTGAGTCTTTTGAAGACCGTAGCTCTCAACCCATCAGGCTGCCCTGAGTAATGTAGAGCATTTCAAATGGAACCTTATAATGCGAGTACAGGAAACTCAGTAAAGCCTTTAGTGTCTACTTTAAGAGCATTATTTTATGCAGGCAAAGCCATGGAGAAATGAGTATATTTTAACCTGGAGCCTGTTTAAGACCTGAACCATGTTACACTTTCTCATTATGAATACAGCAGATTAAAATGACATAGAAACTGGTGCCAAAGTATGATGGTAATATTCCTCATATATGTAAGTATGGGTTTATGGATACTTGGAAATGTATATCAATAACAAATTTACCTCCCAAGAATAAATCCTGACTCCATCCATGCAGATAAATTGTATGTGGAACAAACTCATGCTAACTTTAGGTGGAAAGGAGATAGAGCAGAGTAGTTCCTCTAACCTGTTCATAGACTTCCCTCAAAGCCATGGACTATGTCAAGGATGCAACTGGAAGCCCAGGGGATACAAAGGGGAGACCTACAGAGCTCAAAGGGCTCTGTGTGGCACATCTTCACCTGGTGGAAAAGATGGAGTCATTGCCATGTTTTAGTTATCGATTTCCTAATTTAGGTGCCTAACTCACCTAAGTGGTAAAATCAAGCCCTCCAAATGTGGATAGTTAGTTCACTTGAATTGTATGTATGAAGAAGGAGAGGGTGACATAGTCCTCTGAAAGAAAATTTTTACATTAACTATAAAGGCCACGTCAGCAGATCCTATCCAGTGAACCTGTACAGGGAGAGCACACCTGCCCAAAGGGTAGTCTTGCTCAGGCCAGGTTTGGTGTTCCCCCTGATGGGGTGCCCTGAGAGGGGAAGCATGAACCAGGGGATCCTCCTGTCTGAGGGAGGAGGACCTGGCCTTGAAGGGCCACTATGGACTGCTCAGCAGGCAGATAGGTGGCTGCACATCTCAGTCGGATGCAGGGAGAGGGGCTCCTTCAGGGTAGAGCAGTCATGGATCCCATTTCTGGGGACTTCTTTAGCAATTTGATTATTGCAGAAAGGGGGACAGGCCTGAAAATGTGAATGCAGGTTTCTAACACCATTCTTATAATCCTGGCTTCAGCAGAGAGATTAGCCAGTCCAAGAAAGGAGGATGTGTGGGATTTAGGCAGACCAAATTCTATCCCAGGTTTTATGCTATTTTGATTTCTTTAGTCTCCTGCCAGGCCAATACACAGATCTGCAGGAATTTCTCCCAGCTTCACACATGCTCACAAATGCCAAAATTAACAAATCCAGATTGCATTTAATTCCAGATGAGCACATCTGAATTGCTTCATCTTATGATAATATTTTGCATCTTATTCAGAAGAAATGCTTGCATATTTAAAAAAACTAAGCAAAACATTTCATAATCAATTTCTAGTGCACATCTCTGAATCCAAGACTATGCATGAGTCCTCCTCTCTCCCCAGTCAGTGTCATCTAGTGCAAGGGGAAATTAAGAAACTGGGCACCAACAGTGTCAGGCAATGGAAGAAAGTGACCGCAGGTCACTCATGAGTGAGACTTGGGCATTGTAGTGCTGCCAGGACTGGGACTCTTCCAGCCATGGGCATTGGTGGAAGTACAGTGGTGAAAGCTGGGGTACTGGGGAGAGCTGAGCACCACACTTCTGGTTGTTGAGGCTGACAATCCCATCAAGTTATAGGGTCTGCTGTCATTTATGGACTGCAGTTCCAGCAGCTTGGCCACAGCTGCACAGGAAGACTGCAGTAGAGAAGGTTATTGCACACATGGAGTCTGCACTCAAGGGTAATTTCCTAACCTTTGTACCTTCCTTTATTGTTTTTAGTGCTTCTTCACGATGCAGCTCTTCTATTTTTCAAAGGCAGGTGCAGCATGGTGGGGTCTCCCTAGGGGTAACACGGGATGGTTCTTGCTAAAGCTCAGACCTAACCTGCACCTCCAAGTCATTTCAAATGGATCTGAGAGGAAGACTTGTCAGTAATTCAAGAGGTTTGTGTTCCTAGATTTGGAGCCCTCTGATTCCATAAAATCACCTTGAACATTTCATCTAAATGCCCTCTGCCCACCCCAGCTTTCCTTCTCCAACCATTGTAAAGGAACAGCAAAGACAAAAGGAGTTTCTTAAAAATATCTCCCTTGTATAGGGGACTATGAGAAATACCGGGCAAATCAGCAAGCAATGAAGACCTAAATCCCAAAGAGCTTATACATATGCATTAAAAAAAAAAAAGCAGTTTCAATGTCAAAATAAATATAAAGACGATTTTACACTACAAGCGTTATGCTTCAGAGGGAAATTTTTCCTCCTGTCTTACAAGTCAAAAAACTTCAAAAGAAAACTGTGTGAAACATGACTGAGTTTCTGCAGTCATGCAGACGACTTGGTTGAGCAGGACCAAGCTTTTTTCTGTTCAATGGAAAAGCTCTGTTTGGAAGGTTTGGAAGCAATTTCTGCTCTCAGTTTGCAATGTGAAAATCAGGACAGTTTGTAACAACACAGAGCTATTGAGATGCGGGGAACTATTTACATAAGTAAGGTAAGCAGGATTTGACCCAGCCCTGTGAGCCCAGCAGATAGCATTGTCCTGTCAATTTTCACTCCCTACAGCAAAGCAGACAGATAAATGGCTTCCTGCCATATGGCATCACCTTTTTACAAGAGATCATGTGGACATTGCCTCTGGCCTCTAGATGCTTTGGGGGGAAGATCCCACTTTGCTTCACAACAAAAATTCCAAAATGTTTTCCACATCTGCCATGTACTATAAGTTCTCTGCTGAAGTATATAAAGATGACCTAGGAAGTATATAAAGATGACCTAGGTAAGGGTATCATGAAAAAGAAGACTCGTGTGCTGGTTCTGTGGTTCAGTATCTTCAGCCCTCACCATGAGGCAGGACAAAGCTCTGCATGATGATCTGTGTGATCACTTAGGGTCATTATTGACTCTTTTCACTGGGCAAGGCCTCTGTACATAGTACTTTGAGCCATTTGTGACAACTTCAATGAGAGCAGACACCAGCCCTGAGTTTTGAACTTCGCCCTTCATTGTAGGGCTTAGACTATCAAACAAGTAAAATTTCATAGCAGATTTTAGCCTGTTAGAGAAGATCATCCTCAGTATTTCCCAGACAGAGTTTTCTCCATAGATGCTTTATCTCATCCTCTACTGCCCCTCCATCATAGACTAGCTAGCTGTGATGTGTTTCATGATCATGTTACACTAAAGAAGGTCAGAGAAAATAAACAGTATTATTCAAACTTGACTCAAGAAAAGAGCAAATCTCTAAGGAAAGCAGTCCCCTTTTATTTATGAAATAAAACTCTAGAGTCTCACTCCTCAGGGAAAGATCACTTTATATTCTCACTGTATGTAAAATTTACCGTGCCAAGAAGCAGCTGATAAACTCAAAGCTCTCCTCACAGCATGAGTTTCTTAATGCCTCTACCTCATTTGTTCATCAGCACTTTATGAGAAAATAAACAAAAACATTGTCTGTTTGCCCATTGTCATCAAGGGCATCTGAACGCTTCCTGCCGGGAGAGGTGGCTGTACCGCCCTTGGAGCAGAGGCGATTGCATCTTTCTTCTGCCTCTGCATTTACAATGGCCAATCTACAAAGCCGGAATCCCAGGGTGCTTAATCAAAAGCCAGAAGACACCCCAGGGTACATGTTATTGTCTAATAAGTGTAAGCAGTGCACACTGTTAGCACCAGCATCAGGCTATCGTCAGCGTTTCTGCATACTTGGGCATCCCTTGGAGGAATCCCGCTGCTCTTACAGGGCAGGAATTGTTACAGATGTAAAAAAGCAGGCTATCACAATCATACAATGGTTTTTAACCAGAGAAACATTAAAAGCAGATCCTCAGTGTTCCCCTCTGGTAACAGTTTTGTCTCTCACATGAGTGTGGAAAGAATATTTATGTTTTTTTCAGTTCAGTCTAACAGCTGCTACAGCAAACCAGTGAAACACTGCCCCAGAATATGCCCATTGAGGAAGAGGAGGAGGGTCACAGTGGTATTATGTTAAAGCTCACGGGTTTCATTGCAAGTGCACTAGCAACATTCTACTGTATTTTAAAAGCACGGTTCTGTGAGAGGCTCGATGCAGCTCCTACCTTCCATTCGTCAAATGAGGCAGCAGCATATGTGCAATTTCTATATGATCAGCACAGTGGATTTTTCTCCAACTGCTGCCTTCTTTCCTGCTTTTTTTTGTGGTCTCTTGTCATTCTTTTTTGACATCATTCCTCCTCAAATACCTTTTTTTTTTCATCCACAGTTGGTCCATCCTGACAGTATTTTTCTTACCTTTTTTCAACTTCTCAGGTGGGTAGATGTGGATTGTTTGACCCCACTTCTGAGCCCACATGTGCATGAGTCTAAGAAGCAAGTGGCAGCAGAGGTGCAGCTGGAAGGCACCTCATTCATGCATGCTTTGCTCATCCAGCACCTCTCTGAAGAGATGGAAGGAACTGGTTTGTATGATTTGTCCTATTTATACCATTTTTAGGCAAAGGGAAACCTGAAGATCTCTGAGTCTTCCCCTTGCATCAATTACCTGATTAACAAAGGGAAGAGTGTCCTGGGCAGACCTGTAGCAATGTCATCATTCACAACAGCTGTGTGCCGAGACACATGCTCAGTAAACATGTTGTCCCAACACCCCAACACCCCAGTGCTCCTTCTCCTTCATAGCCACAGTGTGGGAAGGTGCACATCCAGCCCATGCATAGGCCTATACCATCATACCTATATACTGTATAAACATGCAGCTAGCAGACTAAGGTGTTACAGCGTCTGAGAACTGGTAGGAAAACTGATGCAAAGAACACTTTACCTGGCAGAAGTACCTTCTGTAGTGAAGGTCTTTTTATTTGAAGTCGATTCTAAAATGAATTTTTAAAGGGTTTTGCAGTCTGCTTCAGTGGGTAATGGGGACTCCTAGGCAGGTTTCAAATGTCCCTCTTTCAAAGTGTTACTATTATGATACCAAGTGGTTTTCACATGCCATTTTTGCATTTTAACATTAAAAAAAAAAATTCCTTTAACTTCAAAATTCCTCCTGCTGTCACCTTCTAGCAGCCATTTTTGCATAAATACACCAAGAGACATGTATATGCAAAGTTATAGTTATAAAACAAGATAATAAAGCATTAAGAAAACTAACAAAAGCCAGGCACAGATCAGCAATTCTCACTGACTTGGTTTCTTGTACTTCCAGAGACCATTTTAAAAGGCAAATTCTCATCAGATATTGTAGAGGGAGGGAAGGGAAGGAAATTCATGACAGATTGTGCTGTGAATTCCTAAGCCTGGAGTTTTGTTTGTGATTTATCATTGCTAAGCCTTATCAACCACTGATTGAGTCTTTCCTCTCTCAGCCCTCAAGGGTGGCAGTCTCTGGTCTCCTGCAGTTCCCTCCCGGACAACCAGGTTCTCTAAATGCTAATCAGATGATACGGACCCTTCTGTGATCTTGTGAAGGGCTCTATCAGCAGTTTGGTAGAAACACCGTCATGTAAAAATGATACTCTCTTGTCATCTCCAAGAGGTGTCTGCCAGGAAGCAGAAACATCAAATGGCTTGTATGTTTTCAGCTCCTACGGTTCTCCCTGTGATGTGTTGAAGTGTGGACAAATACTTACCTGACGTGGCTTATTACAGAACTGGGGCTTTTGCAAAGAAAAAAAGATATTTTTTATAACTCATGAGTTCTGTTTCTTCGTTTGCTAAACTTGAGTTAAATTCATCCAAAACCAACACTGTTTTCCAGATAGGATAAACTTGAGGCCAAGGTCCTAGCAGATTTAGCTTTCTCATGGAAGATATTGTAAGCATCTACAGGCAATAGGGCCAGCAATTCCCCAACACATAAACAAGCAAGAAAGCAGTGTTCCTACCAACACAGCTATGCAGCCAAACATCTATTCCTCAGTGCAAACTGTTAAGCTAATGGCAGAGGAGGAATTTGGCTTGTTCTCTTGAGGGCAATGCTCCTTGTGATGGGGATCTGGATGGTACAAGAAACATAAATGTGATCCTTCCATCACCACCTGCTGTCTTAGCAGTCCTTGGAATAAAGGGCGGCCAAAAGCTGCCTCAGGAGCTCTGTGTCTGATCAGCACCTCCACCATGAGACATCCACCCAGGGATGTGTCTGTGTCATGTTATGAATAGAATTGTCTGGGCATCACCTGGGACACAGGCTCTCCAAGGACTTCTTGCACATACATTATGGAACACTTTTCAGGTGTTCCCTCAAGCTCAGAGGGTTACAGCTCCCAGTCATGGACAAGTGCTCTGACTATATCGATGTAACCCCCACTGAAATAATATCCAATATATAAAATGTAATATATAAGATAATCCAAATGCTGGGCACTGGCTGTCCTTCCCTTTCAGGAGCCCTACCCTGCTCCACAGGGTGCCCAGCCTCAGCAAAGGAGTGGGTGCTTGTCTCCCCACAGCCCCAGAGAGAGGGTCTGGATTGCCCTCTGGGAGCAACTGAGTTCCTGGGATAGTCCAGGGAGAGAGGAAGACGCCTTTTCAGGACTGGATCTCCCTTCAGAAACCTGCAGAGGCACCTTCACATGATTAGCCCAAGGGATTACAAGGGAAATGCCTCTCCAGATGTGCAATGCTATTCTACCGTCCAAATACGAAAATGATGCAAAATGTAATTAATTCTTTTTTGCTATTACCATTCAGGTTAAAGCTAACTTGACTCATCTTGTTGCATATGCTAAAAATTTTCAGCCTGGGATCAAATGAAAAGAATTTCTTAATTTCAGTTTGTACAGTTAAAAAAACCCCAAACTATCCCACCCTACCCCCAAGAGCACCATGACAGCCTTTGAGGAAAAAGCCAACCACCTGTGTGACAATACACCAGAAATATCTACTAACCAAGCCTGCTGAATTTGTTATCCAAAGAGACATTGTCTTCTAAAATGGTTATTAAAATACGTCTTTGGAATAAAGAGGAAGCCCCTAACCCCAAGTCATGAGGAACGCATTCCCTAGCCCAGGTATTACTCATGTGACAATTTTGGTAGCAGGTCTGCACACACCATCCACCTATAGACCTAGTACATATTCACAGTTCATTTCTACTCTGTATACAGTCTCCAGGTGAGAAAAACTACCAGGAGCTTCAGCAACAGTGCCATGACACCAAGCTACCCACAGTCACCATCCATTATTGCAGTGGGGTGCTTTTAAACTCACTGCAGGATTGCTTTGGTTCATTAGTGACAAAGAAGTTTCAGATATTAATTGCTGCTGGCACTGCAGGGCCAAGTTCAGTTCCCCAAGCTGTATCCAGAAGTGTAGGAGACTATGGAGATACAACCTGATATGTTTATCTTTGCGAAGCACGCTCTCTGCCTCAGTCGTGTGCCAGATGTAGCCACAGCTGCAGGAAGTTGTTTATCTGCCCTCATGACCTTGCAGAAGTGTTGGGCGATGGTAAAATCATGTTTTTATTGAGCATCTCTCCTCTTCAACTGGAAACTCTTCTCCATCAGTTAAAATATATTTAAAATTCTATAAGGAGGCCCAGCACTGATGTTGCAGATCTCTGTAATACAATTATATCCTTTACTGTCTGCTAGCTGTAAGAATTTATTTTGGGGAACTTAGCTTGGAAATGTTCAACTCAATGAAAATAACTAAGTCTGAACACCTGTAGTAGCCACTGTTACTGGTGCCCTTTCTAGATCTCGTAAGTCTGTATATTTATTGCTCTTTACATCACCATATTTTATAGAAACTTAGTCTGTCATGTGAGATGTACTGTGAAATTATTCTGGAACATAAGGAAGATCATAATTAGCCTTCAGCTGGGTTTTTCAGGGCTCCTGGGGCACTTGGTCCCCCTGGGATTTCACTAAAAGGCGAATTCACAAAATTCTCAAAGGTCCCTCTGAAAATTTTAGTCTTTAGTTTTCCAAAGGAAAAAAAAAAAAAAAAAAAAAAAAAAAAAAAAAAAAAAAATACTCTATTTCAAAAAATTCTGCTGAAATAAATTTACAGCTGCAAATGACATATTAAGAAGATTTTTTAGTAAAGCTT
>JANIJG010004326.1:13498-25676 GCA_024611175.1 Megaceryle torquata | reverse complement strand
AGGCTGTGGAGTCTCCTTCTCTGGAGACTTTCCAGCCCCCCCTGGCTCTGTTCCTGTGTGGGCTGCCCTGGGTGACCATGCTCTGGCAGGGGGGTTGGACTCCACGATCTCCACAGGTCCCTTCCAACCCCCACCATTCTATAGTTCTATGAACAGGCTGCCAGGACTGACTTAAGACTGCATCTCATGCCTGTGTGCCCTTAAGTACAGAAGAGAGCATGATGCCTCTTACCATACCACTATTTACTCAGTGTCTGCATGCAGTACTGGAGACCCTGATAACGAAGGTAAGTGGTGGAAACGTCCCAAACCAGATTCAGCTTGTGGCAGCTTGCAGGAATTTGGCACTTATGGAACCTCCCTTTGTTGGCATCAGGCCCTAGCACTCGACGCGGTATGAAAGCTGTATGACATATTGACTGTGGACAGAAGGTTGGGCTAGTCACAAAAGCTCTTTCAAATCTGAAAAATGCGGTCATTTTTCAGACTGTCTTTACTTGTCTGTAGTATTTGCCATAAGAAGTGGTAAAGCAGTCCAGCAATACTCCTACAGCTGTCCTATACAAGTAAAGCAACTCACACCGTGGAGACCCACATCCCAAATAGGAGAAAATACTTTGGTTCTCCACTGCAAGCATTTAGACACAGTATATCCATTTTCTTCAAATCATGTCTTTGTATCATATCCTCAACTTAACTGCAAAATCACAGAAAGTAAAATAAACCACGGCCAGTCTGAGTGACAGCAAAGATGGAACGGTGAAAGCCAACAGCAGCTCCAGTTACACTCATTTAATTATACAGGCAAATTCTGAACCTACAGTCTTTAAGATCAAGTTTATGATTGATCAGAATTATGTAAATGCATAATAAGGAAGATCTCCATACTGAAGTCACCTGGAACTAAATGAAGAGAAGACGTAGCTGACCCGGCACCCACTGACACCTACAGCCTCTGCACAGCCCCTGCTCCCAAATCTCTGCTCTAGCAACTCATCCCAGGGAAAAAAAAGTTCATTCTTTTTATCTTTGCTTCCTTGTGGAGACTCAGTAATAGCAATTTCAGCTGCTGCCAAAATAGAGGCCAGTTCTGGGATCTTGACTGGTCCCTGTCAGTTTGGGGCTGAGCACTGCCAGGCATACTCCATAGAGGCCACTGAATAATAATTAATTGTTTTATTAACATGCATAATCTGTTTCTGTTTTAATTATCCAAGTACTAACTGTAAAACAACTGAAAGACCAATTATTTTCAATTATTTTGATACTCTAGAAACCCCTGGAAAAAAAAAAAAAAGAAGACAAAAAAAGAC
The DNA here is from genome assembly GCA_024611175.1 of Megaceryle torquata. Classification (NCBI taxonomy): domain Eukaryota; kingdom Metazoa; phylum Chordata; class Aves; order Coraciiformes; family Cerylidae; genus Megaceryle; species Megaceryle torquata. The sequence goes on along the minus strand of JANIJG010004326.1, from coordinate 24,363 downwards.
AGCGAACTAAAAATTGATTAGCAAGTGAAAAGAATAAAGTTTAGATTCCATTGTTTGGCATAAAGAGAGAACTGCCCCGATGTGAATGAGTTTAAATTTGCATCTGTTTGCATAATAGTTTAGGTGCATTAAGTTATTTTTTTTCTCACTGAGTTTTATTATATTGTCTTTTAAGTGCTTAATGGAACTGTAATGGAAAAAGTGATTGTCAAGATCAAGATCAATAATCAGAGAAGGAATTCAAACTGGCATGATATTAATAAAAGTCTTAATCCAGCTCCCAGGGAAAACAAGAGGAGTTTTGGCATTGGCTAGAATGGAAGCAGATCTAATTATCTGTGGTTTAGTACTTCACACATTTTCTCTTTGGCTTTCAACTTTAACGAGTAGTTGCACACATTCATTTCTATTCCCTTGTGAATTCACACTTTCACAGGATAAATAATCAGTGTGTTTTACCTGTGGATTTGAGTTCTGGTGAGGAGCTAAAACATTAAGATCACAAGCCTAATATTATTCTCACATTCACGGCTGTCAAAAGGAAGTGGTGCCAGTGGTTCTGGTGAGGTTTATACTACGGCAACTCAAAACGGACACGTGTGTGTGGATGCTGCAAAAAGCCAAATGCCTTCACTTCTCTTGCGGTATTAAAGCCCAAATTTCTAAAATCAAATGTATATTTCTAGGGTTATGACTTCTTTTGTTTTCCCAACCTCCTTCATTTTAAGGTGTTTTCAACTTCCAAGTTTAAAGGTGAAGCATTTCCAGCTGCAGCTGCTGAATATGGTGTTTTTCCCCTGTAAGAATGGCTTTGTTTGTTTGCTTGTTTTAACTGAAGGAAGTATTTTCCTTCTAGTCCAAATGCTACCGAGCAATTACGTAACAAGATAGGCAACTTCTTAACACTCTCTTCCCAGAAGTGGAAGTTGCACTACCGTTTAAAATGCCAATGTGTGACTATGTATTTCATAGACAGACATAAATCCAGGCAGATATACAGACACACAGAGAAACACGTATGGATTGAGGACAGACACATATATTGACAGTCCTATCTTTCAAAGAGTGCGTTTAACTCCCGTGCCATTTGCATGCTGGGAAACAGAAGTTCCCCCAGACCCCGTTACATGTTCCTCCCCTTCCACTCTCCTCTTCATAAAGCTGTAAATGGGAATCTCTACGCCTTCAAACACGGATGTTGTGCCAGGTTCAGAGTACCAGGTACTTCTCAGCGGGGAGGGCTGGGAGGGAACTCTGGGGCAGTGGGGAAAGGAAAACCTTCAGGAGTAAACTGTGTCCAAGACCAGCAGCTTCCCACAACAGCCAGCCTACTCCTTTCCCTCCCACTTACCTCAGTTGTCACCCTCCCACCTTGGGAGGCTGCTTTGCTTCATAGCCAGCTCCTCACTCTGCCTGTGGTTCCCACTTGAAGGAAGTCAGAATTAGACTGACTTGTCTCTAAAAGAAAACGTACTTTACTTCTTCTGGAATATAAACCCAAAGGCCCTGGGACCTCACCTTCTCCAGGCTCTGTACATCATGACATCATGACTCTCTTCCCTCCAGGGCTGGACTGCTCCTCTCCTCCCAACACACTAAGCAGCAAAGCTTTTTGCTATGTTACTCAATACCACTCTTGTGAACCAGAACAAAATACACTGCTTGGTTTCTTTTAAAGAGGCTCTCTCATGACCCAAGGATGGAAACACTTTGAGCATGTGTCACAAATCACAAACTTCAAAAGACTACCATCCAGAAAACTGTACCTAAAAGCAGACAGGTCTTCATAGTACTGATATCTTTAAAGGCAAAGTTGCAGCCGTGGGTAGTTCCTGTTCTGGTTCAGGCCTGAAGGATGCAAAACAAAGCTTTCATCCTTTTCAGTAGCTCTTGTTCTGATGTGACAGTCAAACAGGTATGGAAGGCGGGTCCTTCTGCATCACTGTCATGTGGAAATGTCCAGTGACTGCTTAAAGTAAGAGGAAAAACCTTAGCAAATCTAAGAGCTGTACATCACAGCGAGGCTCACCCTTTACAATTATTTCTGTATTTTTTCTTGTCCTATTTCTTTCTTTCTCTTTATATGGAGATAATTCCATAAATATCTTTACTAAATCTGCCCTGGTGCTTGCTTTTAATTGGCCTAATTATCAAATACCTCCTAAGGCAAATTTTTCCATTCAAGTATATACCCAAGGGCCTGACATACCCACTTCCATTTAGCCACAGTCCTGTTTTTCTGCCTGGACAACACTGCTGGGAAGAGAAAGGAGAATTGTCCAAGAAAACCTAGAGGTGTGATGACTTTGTAGATAATTCTTACTGAATTCACAAGCAAATTAAAACAATTTACTGCCTATCTGATTTGCCAGTGCTTTCCGAAAGAGAGCGAAGCTGAATCTTGAGGTACTCCTTTTACAACTACCATATCTGAATCAACCAATTTCTATCAGACAGTACGTTCAGGAGAATAAAAAAGGGGCTGACATGCAAGGTTTCTGCTACGAATAACCCAGGAACATGCAACCAGATGTCCAGTAACTGACTTTGCATCTAATAAAAGGGGAATCTCAGTAAAGGAGGGTGTTTTCTTTCTCTCAGCATCACAGAAAGGAAGTTCTTCATTTACCAAGACAGCACATCACCAAACTTAAATCCTAGGTTGGAGGAGACCATTGTTATGAACATAAAGGTAAAGACCTCCCAGAGTGAACAAAGTACTCAACATTTTGACATAATGAAGTCTTCACGATCTAATTTTTTTTTTCCCCTGAAAGGAAACCTCTCCTTTTTACACCTTTCCCCATTATTGGAAATGAGGAAAATTAACACCAAGTTTACAATGCCCATGGTTTTAAACAGGAGCGCTCCTCTCCCATATGCAAGGTTGTCACCATTCCTATTTCAGGCTTAACTGATTTATGTAAAATAACTTTCTGGGCTTACACAGACAGTAGTTGTTTAGGTGCCTTTTCTGGTGGAAAAAAGATAAATCATCTGACGTTAGCTCACGCCTTTCTGCCTGAACACTTCCCAAAGCTAGGAATGCATGGAATTGCTCTCCCCAAAAACACTCAACAATGCCAAGAATGCACTCCTCCTGCCCAAAGGTTTATAAAAGCAGCACAAAAAAAAAAAAAAAAAAAAAAAAAAAGGACAAAAAAAGGGGAAAAAAAAAAAAGGGTAACATTGAGTTGGAAGACAATGAGCAGTGACCAAAGGGGACAGTTACATCGCTCCACGGGCCGCAGCTGGGAGATTGAGACATGGCTCAAACTGTATGACACAGCTGTGTGTGGTCACTTCACTTCTTAACCATCATGCACATGTGATACAGGAAGTTCATAAATCTCTACATTAAAGACTTTCCTGTCAATCTGCTCTTTTGATCCTCAAAACCTTCATACCTCTGAGGAATCCCACTGCAAGGCATAAGCTGTGAGGAGCTATGGCCCATGCCGAAGGAGTCAACTCATGTCCACCCTTCTAAGAGTTACTTCTCAAAGACGCTCTCTGCAATGACCTCTGGTCTTGGTCTAAGACAAACCTGATGAAGTAAGGCTTGTATGATCAAGCTCTTACTCAAAGCAGCATAAACTGAGCTCTTTCCCTGCAGTATTCATCAAAGCAGCATAGTTGCCACCAGGATGAGAAGTCAAGCAGTGTTTTTCCTCCAAGCAGATCCCATCAACACCTCAGGAGAAACGGGCACCTACTTGACAAGCCTCCCTGAGCAGGCCTGGTGCCATCCATCCACCAGAGCGACGTGCTCTGCCAAAACTTTCATCCTTTTCACTCATCTTCATGAGAAAACACTTAGTCATGAAAACAGCAAAACACAAATAATGAAAGGTCTCCATTAATAACTGAAGGCGATACATGGCACATCATTAAAATCTTTACATAACTCCCTGTATTATGTTGTTCAAATAATCCTCTTTTAACAGATGAATGTTTTAAAAGGGAATGTATAGATTAGTTCTTTCTCTGTTTAATTTAGTAGAGAGGGATTCCTGCTTTGAAGAGGAACATACTTTTGTCCTTGCATTACCTTCTACTTTTCAACACTTCAATGTTGCCTGACACGGAGTCCTCACTCCGTACTTTGGAGAGTGCAAAAGTAATGAAATAAGAAATGTTGTTTTCCTTGTGTGGGCACGAGAACCACCCGAGATATTTCTGTGGCACCAGGAATGAAACTTCTGCATGGTAGCCACATCATGCAGAAGGTATGGTAGATTTGGTGTCTACTGTATTCCAGCAACCTTACACACCAATTTGGTAATATAGACTGCAAAGCAAGCATACCAAGACTGCGTATGAATCCAAGTCCATCTGCACGTCAGGCAGTAAGGGGTCTGAGCAGATGTTATGTGGTTAATTATGAGTCCATTTCTTCTCTGCATCTCTCTGAAGGCCAAGGTAAGACCCCAATGAAAATGCTATCCAAAAAGGCATTTAGTCTTCACTACTGCAGATAACTGTTTGCCAAGGTGAAGTCAGACAAAATCACTTTTATTATTAAATAATAATTATTATTAATAATAATTATTTATTAATAAAAAGATCACAGATTATGGCCTTCCATAGTCGGAAAAAATGTTCAGACAAAGAACAAACGGATACATTGCGTAACCCTCAGGATGTGTGATGTGGGAAGGAAAGGCAACTCCACTGCTGGATAGCTAATGGCTGTCCCAGCTCTCTGCGGACTCGCATCCTGCTGGAGCATTTCCAGACACCATTTCTTCACCATGGACGTGCTACAGTGCTACCTGCAATCCAGTCAGGTGGAGACAAGACAGGCAACCTAGAAAGTTCTCAGTGAGGAAAGGAGGCAGAGCCAGATTCCTGATTCCCCGTGAAACTGACTCATTGCCTGTTAGAAGATAAACTGTTAAATGCTGTTGGCTAATTCTGCTGCTCTAAACCTTTTCAGTGCTCCAAATGAATTCCGTTAACAGAAGCAACCCACACATAATATTTAACTTTTTTTGAAGGAGAGAGCACTCTTCCCTCACAGACAAAAACCTCCACCCTATAATCCCTATTCATCTTGTCTCTCCCAGGTTTGCTTTCTGTGGTTCTCCTGACCTGAGGTTAACGTAACTGCCACACCGAGGTTACGCCCAGCACACCCAGTAGCTGTCCTGGTCAGAGCCAGTCTAGCTCTGCGTAAGCACGCCCCAAGATCTTCTGCTCCCCTGGCTTTCAACTTCAAAAGTGTCATCTGAGAACGTGCATCTCTAGAGTCAGAAGAGAGTTTAGCTGAGAATCCAGCTGAACAACAGAGAAATCTGCGGGGCAGCAAAACATCTTTCAAGCAAAACTACTAAGACACTCAGTGAAGGGCAACGAAAAAAATAAACACGTGAGCAACAACTGGATTTTCTTTAGGTCAGTCTGATGAGATTAAACTCTACGGCATCCAACTCCCTCCTTTGAGCTACCTGCAAACACAACACACTACGACGAGTTGTGTTGTTGGAGATTCTTGCCGCTCCCTCTGAAAGAAATCTGATGAAAGGTGATTAGTGTGTTGTATGTAAATAGACTTGAAAGAAGAATTTTGCTAATAAAGCATATACTGATTAATGCCCAGCTACGATCCCCCCAAATAAGGTGTGCTTATGGGCTGTTGCTCTCCACCCTTGGAGTGGATACTCTGGCTCTTCTGTTATAATCTCTTCAGCCCCCAACATGTTAAAATATGTCACACCACAGACATTATTTACAGTAAAGGCTTAAGTTCATTAAATTATCGGTGATAATTTAGAGGCTACTTGCTGAAGCAGTCGCACATTTAGTCCATAGGCTTACCATGAGAATGCAACCAACACCAGAGTTGTTCAACTGGTCCCTGAGAGCTCGGCAAATTGATCTTTATCTCGCTCTCCACAAGGAACAATTCCCATCCCCGAGAACCGTGCAGGATCCAGACTGTACCACACTTCTTCCAGAGCTCTGGCCAACTTTTCCCATTACACTCCCATCAGTAAATGCTCTTGGCTTTTAAGTAGAACTCAGCTTTACCCAGTTTTGCTAAACTTCAGCTGTTAGACTTTGGAAAGGTCAATATTTCTTCTTATACTCATGAGAATCTTCCACCAGGTAATTAAGCCACTTGCTTACTCATGGTGTGCGGTAACATTCTCCTGGTAATTGCCATATGACTGCTCCTGGAACAAAGTGTTGCTTAATGCACACATGGCAGAATCAGGCCCCAGGACTCCTTTAAAATGCAGAACAACAGTCACAGTATGGCTTTTTCATAATAACACGTGATTTTAAAATGAAATTGCAGCAGGTTGGGAAATCCTGTATTAAAGCTATTAAACGTTTGCACGTTGAAGTGGTTTAATTTTTTTTTTTTTCATTGAAGCTCTCCATCTCCTGCAAGTCAGAGTCTTTCTTCAAGAGGATCCCAACAGCAGTAATACCCAGGAACAACAGGCAGAGATAATGGTGCCAAATCCTCTTGTTTTCTGAGAGTTGAAGTTAGACCCTTAACATAAGCTTAACGCTGGCTTCCTCACCCGCTTTTATCTATTTATTTATTTATTTAAATGTAGTCTAAAACGCTCAAAGTGATCTAAAGGATTAGGATGTACGAGCCCCATTAGCTATAACAGCAGGACTTCAAGTTGTCAGAGGAGCTTTATGGCCAGGGTTAACCCAACTCACGCCGTGCGTGAAGAAGAGGCACTTGCAGCAAAGCAGGGGAATGCTCCAGCAAGGATGGAAGTTACTAGCTGCCATCCAGCCTGTCGTGCTTCAACCTGACCTCATTAAACAGTGCTTGCTGTCAGGGGATGTACACTTGTAGTGACCCCCCCCTAAACTACGTCACTTTACTGATTTTCATTCAGAGAGGTGTTGGCTGGACTGGTGTAAACTGGGTGCGATGGCTACTTAGCAATGGCTCACCCATATAAATCCAGACTTAATTACTCTAGAACCTGACTCCAAAGACACTTCAGATGGTATCAATAAAGGAGAAAGAAGAAAGGCTTAAGGCGCTTTCATGCTAATGTAAGAATATTAGCTCTCCCTGCTTGCAGCACAAGAGAATTAATTTGCAAAAGTATTTGAAAGTTAATGATTTTTTTTTCCCAACACCACGTATTCAAAACACAGGAGCTAAGCCTCAAAAAATTCAAGGAGGTTTATCCAAATAAAATTAAAAAAAAAATAAATAAAAAAAAAGGTATTTTACTCTTTGTGCTATAAAATTAAGCTATTAAATGACACTGGGGACTGGGGGATCCTGAAGTTTCTATAGAATACCACATCTCTTACAATGGGAAACAGATTCCTGGGAAATAGCAGAGCTGCAGCTGTCAGGGCATTAAGAAAACCAGTAAGCATGCTTGCCTGCAAGAGTCTCACGCCAGAAGAAAACTGATTCTAAACAAAAATCCATAATTCTGTGATTGTCCCCATTGCTCTCCTCTTGCTAAGGAACCTGTTTTGCCATCCTGACTGTGCTGTGACTGCTCGGAGAGCAGCTCGTACGCAGGAGGAGATGCACAGGCTGTGTGCAGGAGGCACCCGCAGCCCTTTGAGGCTGGCAGTGATTTGAGTCAATGCAAATCTCCCGGTAACCTGAGCATCAATTTTGTCCATGGAAGGACAGGAAAATAATAACTAGTAGTCTACCATTAGCAGAATGATTTTATAATATGAAATCTCCATACTTGGAATGAAAACAACCTTTAAACTTTTAAGAAATTTGACATTAAAAAAAAAAAGGAAAAAGAAGCTGATGAAAGGCCAACAACTCTCACACTTCATGACTTTGCTGGCTGTGTGAAACCCAACAGACTAACTCGGCAAGTCAAAACTTCTTGCGCATTAGTCAGGATTTGATTCACAAACTGATTTAAGACTGCTTATAGACTCATTAAAGCCCTACTAAATCACTTTCCGCTCACCATAATTTGGGTTAAATATAAGAACAAGGCAGTATGTTCACGTCTTAGTAACACCGTAGTTTATGTCATTGACTTCAAAAGTTCTACAGAGTTTTAAACTTTTTATAAGAGAAATGGATCTATATAGATAGAGATATTTCTGATTTTCTACAGAGATAATTTACACAGAAACGTACGGAGAGGAACTGCAAGGCTGTACACTGGGTCCCCTGCACGCCACTGCAAACAGACTGACCTAAAGCTACAGTGAAACCACAAAACAAACTCTCCCGCGAGCTACAGCTGCAGTCCTTTGTCTGATGTATTCAGGTACACAGAAGGACCCTGCTCTTGGATCACCATCCACATCCAATGGGAAAGAGAAAAGTCCCACGAGGGTGCACCAGGAATTCAGTTGGCAAGAGCACTGGCAGCATCAGCAGAAGCACAAGAAGGAACTTTAGGAGAGTATTTGGGATCTGAATCCATGGGAAGGGGTTTTTTTTTTCATTTTAACTGCAGTTAACTAGTGCATCTCACCCCTCACTCATCAGTCAAGATAAGGCACCCATATTTTCTGTAAGGTCAGCTCACAGGGCTCAGGTAGGAAAATTCTACTGACCTCAGCAAATTTACAAGAAGATTATAGAAGTCCCTCATCTTCTTGAGCCTCGGACTTGGGTAACTGAATTGTTTGAGCCAAGTCAGAAAACATAACATACTTTCTATATAGGGAAAACAACCCCAAGCAGTAGGTATGTTAGGCAGAGAATTACACCTGGCATCGCACAGGATTTGGAAGAAAAGTACATAACTCATCCACTAAAAAAGTCTCTGCACCATTTCTGAGGCAGCGGTGTAGGTGGAAGATATCCACCTGAGATGGAGCAGATCTGGCTCCTGGTTGCCTTCTCTTCACACCACCCCTGAACTGTATCTAAGAAGAGAAGCACTAATAACAGCTATCGATCACAGATAATTTGACTTATGCTCAACTCAAGGAAGTTGCATTCCAAACAAAAAAAAAGACAAACCCCACCCCAACAGGGAGAGGAAACCTCAAACTTCAGGGCAGCTCTGCCTGCTGCACAGCTCCGGGCATCCTGCTCCACATTCACTCTGCGGCCAAAGCCCCAGCGACTGCCAACCCCACCTCTCTGCCTTCCCACCAGTGCAGTCAAGGTCTTACCCTCTCCTTGAGGTATCTCCTGATTAGAAGGCATATTCCATCAATGCATCTCTCAACAGCAACTGTACCCTAAGGAAGGATTGTGTCTCATACATTGGATTGCTCTCTTTTTCATATGGCCGCCACTGGAAATGTCACTTGAAGCACATCTACCAAGATCAAATTGAGCCCAACAGCCTATGATGCAGGCATAAGATAAAATTAAGAAAAATAAAAGAACTCATTGAAACCCTCAAGCAATCATACACACAAAAACCCCCACCTAAATAAACAGATAAAATTACCAGGACCTCAAATACCTTTCCACCAGGAAACCACAGTGCAGAACAGAACCTGGGAACACCCTGCAGTAACAGCAGCCAGTTGGGCTTTTTTAAGTGAAGAGGACATTCTGGAGATGAAAAGCTTGACATGGAAAAGTCCAAGTTCTCCCTGCCCCAATGACCTTTGTGTGTTCCCAAATCCTTTGAAATAAACCCATGAGTTTTCTGCTTTTTATGTGTACTCACACAGGACCTGTGTCACTCAGAAAGTGTAGCTGGTTAAGCACTGGCTGAATGCCCTGCACCGTCCAAGAGAAAAGTCAGAGACAGCCCCAACCCCAAGGTGTTTACATACATTTGAGATCCCTAATAAAGCTGCCAGACAGCAGAGAAAAGATTGACAGATGTTCCTGGTGGCGTAGCAGGAGTGGCTAATCCGACAGGGAGACAAATACACACGACACGGAAACCTAACGGTACCACTCAAGCAACCTCAGCTTTTTTTTTGGGATGCAAGCTGTTGTGAGGGTACAGCTTTCACCAAAATAAGGATTCTAAAAAGAACAGATCCCATCGGAGGAAAAATGAGACAAAACCCCCAGGTAGGCAAAATCCATAAGAAAAGAGGACAAACAGCAGGGTCTAGACTGCTTACCAGTCTGTCGTCTTCAAAATTAATGGAAAATGGGAAAAAAAAATCAGTTTGTTATAAAAAACTCACCCTTGGGAAAGGGAGTCAAACTCTTGCCCTAGTGTTGCAAACCTCTTTCTACCCAGGCATCTGGAGTGAAGTTAATGAAATTGCTGAAGGAAGAGTGGACAGCTCACCCAGGGAAGAACCTGCAGTGTTGGTGCCCAGAGAGATGTTTATGAAGGACAGACAGATTTTTTCACACCTGAAAATTATTATAATAAGCTTCTTTGTCTCTGTGCTCTCCAGTGAATTGACCTGTTTATACCTGAAGGCTGGTTTACCGCCTGCAACCAAACTGCATGTATTCTAGTACTTTAGGCAGGAACAGGAGAGGCCATCCTTGCCACCCACACCGACTCAACGCCAAACATCCCTGCAAATTTATCCTCACAGCTCTAAAACTGTCTAATTGCAATAGTCTATTTACCAATGGTTTCTCAAAGCAGTTTATTCTGAGAGCCAGCACTGGCGAGTCGGCATTCCGTGGTGATGTGTGATGACAGGACTAGCTTTAAGCTGCTGGTATCTACATGGGCACTAAAAGAGCTCCACCAAAAAGCAAAATTAAATTAGTATTTATGTCTCACAGCAGAAGGACCACTCCAATGTAATTAAGGAAGGTTATCAAGTGGTTCAAAACACTTGTACCCACAGATAAAAGGTTTTTCACAGGACAGATTTCCTCTAATGCAGCAAAAGCTACAGCGTAAGAACGATATTGCCTAATAGTTCTTCATGGACAGAGTGGTGGGAGAGTGGAACAGGCTGCCCAGGGAGGGGGTTGAGTCCCCATCCCTGGATGTGTT
>JANIJG010004325.1:28279-85126 GCA_024611175.1 Megaceryle torquata | reverse complement strand
GGAGGGAAGGGATGCCATCCAGAGGGACCTTGACAGGCTGGAGAGGTGGGCCCATGCCAACCTCATGAAGTTCAACATGGCCAAATGCAAGGTCCTCCATCTAGGTCGGAGCAATCCCAAGCGCCAATATAGGTTGGGCAGTGACTGGCTTGAGAACAGCCCTGAAGAAAAGGACTTGGGAGTACTGCTGGATGAGAAGTTCAACATGAGCCAGCAGTGTGCTCTTGCAGCCCAGAAAGCCAATCATATCCTGGGCTGCATCAAGAGAAATGTGGCCAGCAGGTCGAGGGAGGTGATTCTCCCCCTCTACTCCACTCTCATAAGACCTCACCTGGAGTGCTGCGTGCAGTTCTGGAACCCCTATTGCAAGAGGGATATGGATGTGCTGGAACGTGTCCAGAGAAGGGCCATGAGGATGATCAAGGGGCTGGAGTTGGGATTGTTCAGTCTGGAGAAGGAGAAGGCTCTGGGGAGACCTTACTGTGGCCTTCCAGTATCTTTAGGGGCCCTACAAGAAAGCTGGGGAGGGACCTTTTAGGCTGTCAGGCAGTGATAGGACTAGAGAGAAAGGATTAAAACTAGAGAGAGGTCGATTCAGGTTAGATATTAGGAAGAATTTCTTCACCATGGGGGTGGTGAGACACTGGAACAAGTTGCCCAGAGAGGTGGTGGAGGCCCCATCCTTGGAAGTTTTTAAGATGAGGCTGGATGGGGCTCTGAGCAACCTGCTTTAGTGGGAGGTGTCCCTGCCATTGGCAGGGTGGTTGGAACAACATGATCTATAAGGTCCCTTCCAACCCTGACAATTCTATGATTCTATTATTTTTGTAAGAGAGAAGGAAGGAATGGCAAGAGCGGGTAGAGAGAACGAAGACGATGAGAGAAGAAAAGAAGAAAAAGCAAAAGGGAAGAGCACATGCTGGCTAGGGAAAGGAGCGCAGGGAGGCCATAGGTATATGTCAAGACAGAAGTCCCTGCAAGAGCTGGCAGCATGAAAGGGAGGAGGCTCCATCCCCAAGGTCTCCCAACCAGGCAAGCGGCAATCAGACTCTAGGAACTAACAGCAAGGGCGAGAAAGAGCTTGCTTGGGACTTTCTGCTAAATGCAGTAAGGTTCTGCAAAGTCTGCTTCCTGGGAAAGCCTAGCTCACGTAGATACACCGCCTGTAACTGCAGCAGTCTACCATTCCTCCTGCCTCCCCCATCTCCCCAGAGCTTTTAAATTTGTGGGCAAATTTCAGCTAAATCTTTGACATGGCTACATCTCCATCTGTTACTATATTTTTACAAGTTTCATGAAAACAGGCAAAAGGATAGCAGTGAGAAGCCAAGTTTCTACAAAGAGACGTGAAATGTGAATTCACAGTATTACCACCCAGCAGAGAACCCAAACAGGAGAGTGTTTCAATTAAGTGCTACAACAAAATTTAAACTCCAACTCTGAAAAGTTGTTTTTCAGGCAACAGCTATGCAAAACCACAATGAATTGAGTAAGCTGGACTCCTGGGCTCTGTCCCTATTGACACCTGCTCTCCTTCTGCTTTTCTTTCAGCCCATTCCCTGGAGATGTCTCTTCTGAGGTGTACATCAGAGATGGCAGCAAGCTGAACTTGCTGAGAACAACTGTAAACCCCATCAAATGTAAATCATCTTTGAAGAAGCTTTCTCTGCCCTGAAGGGAGGATTGCTACAGACCATCCCTACAGAGATCTGTGCAGAGCTTCCCAGGCAGCAGGGCCTTTACTGCATCATCTTGCATTGCACCAAGAATCTGCTGTAGCTCTGACAGAGGTTATGGCCTGAGAGGTCATGTGTGGCCAGGATGTTGCACACCAGAGGGGGACCACATTTCTCAGTTAATCTGTTTTCTGCTGCTAGGCCTATACCCATCTTGAAAGAGGTTTTCAATACAGAAGGGAAATAAGTCTCACTTGCTTACACCCACACCCAGCTCCCACTTCTCTAGCGAGCTGAGAAACCCTGTTCTGTTAAAGAACCTCTAGATGTTCCTTCTATGTTCAAGTAGCTCCAAAAAGGGCAACCTTTGCTCTTTTCCATTACAATTCCCCAGCCTCACCTTAAGGGTTCTGGCTAAAGCAAGCAATGTGCCAACATCAGAAACAACTGAGGAAAAAAAACATATAAGTCATGAGGAAGCAGGTTTTTGGTATCCATGACCAGGTGTTTTCCTTTATAGCAGAACAGCTGTTTTCTACTTCACAAGTACTCTCAATTGCTAACAGCATAAGCCACAAGAAAACTGGATCCGCTAAGGCCACCTGATCTACTGTAGCAGCAGGCACACATTCCCAATTCTGCTGGCACTATTACATGCTCCAGTAGCACCCATGACTTACAGGATTTTTACTGGGCTTAAAGTCACTATAACAAGCAACAGGACAATATTTTTTAACATAATTTGATGACATCTTGATGAGTCACACCATTTTATCACTAATTTGCATCAGCCGCTATTTATCTAATCATTGCTAAAAGTATCCTATGAGTTTTTCAAGCATCTAATTAGGGGATCATTACCCTGAAAAGCTCCAGTCTGAGACCCTTGATCCTACACATCTACAAGGAGGCTCAGGGCTTCAGATACGAAAATGGACAAGGGAGTGGCAGAAAGAGGACTAAGAGAGCATTCTGGTTGCTATGATTTTTTTTTTTCCATTCCCTTTATCCCGAATTTTCCATCCACCTCTCACAACATGGTGCAGTGACAGGTGAGTCTTTCCTTAGTAGAGCTGAGAAACTAAAAACCTCAACCTTAGAACTTTAGAAAAAGTCCCTTCAATCAGGTTAACACTGCCCTGTGTGATGTTGGAATACAGCTGGGAATTAATGGGTCAGAACAAAAAAAATTTCCCCAAACCGGAAAAAAATATATATTGCTGTTGATTGCTTCATTTCTTTCCTAAGTACATGAGGCAGAGTTCTCATCAATAAGATTTTGAGAAGAGGGGAAAAAAATAGAAGAAAAAAAGAAAGAAGCTGAGACTTTCTATATTTAGTAGCTTCTGCATTTTGGCACATTTCCTTGCTAAAAATACCTAAATGCACATATTGGTGGGGTGGGGGAATCAGTAGTTCTGTTTTCTACCATCCAATTATCCCAGCAACAAGAATGGTAGACAATTGCAATGTGAGACTCCCTGACAGTTGTCTGCTGAACGTACAGCATTTAAATGCCTGTGTTTGCAGAAGGTGGCGAGGAACCCAACTGAGCAGGCTGCTGCCACTGGGGTTAGCATGTAGCTGAGGTGCTCAGTAGAGGGTGTGCCAGTACCCAGGCTGGAGGGCCAGCAGTCTGGAGTTAATTACCAGTCTTTGCCTGGGGCAGAGAGATGGTGCCCACATCCCCTTCAGGTGAGGCAGAGTGGACAGGGCCACAGGCCACTAAAGCCAGAAGCAAGGCATGCACAGGGAGGGAGGAAGGACATGCCTGGAGCAAGGTCCCTGCCCAAACTCTCAGCCTAGGGCACCTCTGAGCATCTAGGATGCACAGCCTAGTCCTGATTCCTAAATTAGGATGTAAGTTATTTTGTTAGGGAATGTGGGACCATGCTTACTCTGTTTCTTTTAAGCACTGCCCCTAGAAGATGTCTGTTAGGTAGCCCAGTGCCCAGCACAGTTGGCTGGGGACCTGAAGACCTAAGCTGTGAACCTTTTCAACCTGAGGAGCCTTGGTTGTCACAACCAGCCCTGTTTGGCGGCTGTATCTCCGAAGAAAGCTGCTGATGCTGCCGCAGTCATGCTGCCCACCTGCTAACACATTCCACCTGTTTTCCTCGACTTACATTTTTGGCCCAGGACCTAGGGATAAGTTTCCTTGAGTCAGTTCTTAGGTTCAACCTTCTTTGTGCGTGATTGATCGTGTGACTGATCGTCAGGGTTTTCTGGGCCTCAGTCTTCTCTACTAATTATTAATATTACTGGTAACTATCTCCAAGCATGAAGTGGATTTTATCAGTACACATGAAGCTGCTAAGAGCTATTGGTTTAAAGTGCTAAGCCACATCCTTTCAATGAGAGAGCCCTGAAACTAAGCTAGAAATTATTCTTAAAGAGAAGCAAACCAACTAATATGGATTTGCAAGAGCAGATCTAGTCACAGTGAGCTAGTTTCTTTTTCCAGCAGAGTTACAGGGCTTGGGAAGCAGCAAGTGCTATGTCTCGACTCCAGTGAAGCTTTTGACATTTTGACATATGACTCACGATATTCAAGAAAAATTGTCTAGATGAGCCTACTGTGGGATAATAACATTTGATTAGAAAAACATTTCTTGAAAATAGTTATCATTATTTCATTGCCAGATGAAAGATGTATTGAGTGGATCCTACAGGTGTTCATTGGAGGGTCCAGCACTAGTCAATGTTTCCATTAATGACTTGGATAATGGAATAAAGAGTAGACTTATTAAATCTGCAGATGACATCAAGCTGGGAGGGACTGAATACGCTGGAGGACAGAAATAGAATACAAGACAATCACAGCAAATTGGACAAATGATCTGAGAACACAACATGAAATTCAACCAGGACATGTTCATGTAATTAGACTTAAGCAGGAATAATCAATTTCATAAACACAGAAAAGAACAGCCATCCAGGTGTCAATTCTACAAGGAGGAGTCTGGAAGTTACTGTATATCACAAGCTGAAAAGCAGTAAAAACCATGTCTCACCACCACAGGACAAGCAAGTATCATATTGGGACACTAAGGTTAGTCTGACAGGTCTGTGATGCAGGGCTTTCCCTGGAGGATTATGTCCAGTGTCGTACATTGCAGTCTGAGACAGAGGCCAACGGGAAAGAACCCAGGAGAGAAGAAGGGGACTAGTCAAAAGTTAAGGATCCATGGCCAACAAGAGCAGACAGAATAGAAAGAGGATGTCTCGATAAAGAGATATGACTGGGAGAGGACACTGTAACAGGTTTTGGCTATCTGAACATCTGCTAGAAGGAAAAGAATAATCTTTTTTTCCATGCCCACAGTAAATAAGAGGGAATAAATTCAACTTCAGCATGGAAGATTTAGGTTAATCTGTTCAGAATAGGGAAGCACTGGAATAGATTGCTCAGAGCTTAGTCACAGAGCAGCACCTAGCAAAGTCAACAGGAATGTATATTGATGCTAAAGACTTCTGAGACAAGTGGTCAGCTGGCCCCTGTTGTCCCAGCTCCTCCTGCAAGGCCTCAGCTGCTACACGGTTTTCCTCCTCGCACTGGGGCTTTGTCTGCCTGACAAGGAGCTGGTCCTGCCACACGCTGGGTGTCCCCCACTCCCAGGGATCTGTGGGAAACAAGGGCAAACACTTAGGCCTGCCCAAGCAGAGCAAGGAGTAATTTCAGTATGAGAGAACAAGCTGCCCCTGCACCTCATCTGGGGAGATGCGGCTTCCTGTGGCCTGTCCAAGCAGCTCTGCTTTTCTTATCAGTGCACTCAGGCAGGGAACAGGGACCCATGGGGCAGAGGACAGTCTCTGCGGCTGGCCATCCTTCCTCTCCCATCTCTCACCCACAGCATCTCTGAGCAATGCTCCTAATGCTGGCTGTGCCCCTGCTGCTTGAGTTAATTACAGTAATTATACCTGTGCTCCTCAGCTCCAGCTCCCATTTGTTGTCACTTCCCTGCCCGTTCATTTGCAAATCTAATCACTCCGTGGATTTTTTAAAAAGAAAAGGAGTAGGGAGGGCAAAGATACAAACAAGGAAAGCAACTATGATTCCTGTAGCAACAATACAATGGGAATTGAGGAGCCATTGAGCAGCACCAGGTGTTTCATGTAGTGCCCCTGCAAGGGCTGCTCCCAGTGCTGACAGACAGGCCTTTACTGGGCTACAGCACTAGACCAGAGTGGGGAAAAAAAGAAAGAATTGCAAGAGTCTCCCCAAGTACCTGCCCTATTGCCTCAATTGAGGTTCACAGCAGAGCTCAAACTACTTCCTGGTGTTTCAGAGCTCATTTGCAGAAGGGCAGGAAAGTGTCCTGGGCACCCAGTGTTCCCAGCATGGCAGGATGCCCATACAGGCTCAAGCACCGTGAACTTTTAGTGACCACTCCTCTCAGGGCTGGGTCCTACCTTTTCCTCAGGCAGGTTTCCTGTGGGCAAGGGGTGCTGCAGCATCAGCTGTGGGAAAAGAAATCTCTTTTCATGCCTGGGAGCAGAGGCTTTCCAGCAGTGACCCTGGAAGAGCCATTACAAGAGGCAAACATGCAGTTCAGGTTGCCTGTCTGATAAGGATAGATTTGAGGTCAATCCTTTGAACAAAGATGGGGGAAACTGTAATGAGAAAAAAATGGGCAGAAATGGCTTCCTAACTGTTTTCAGGTGCTCTGAAGAAGAGGAAGCAAGAAGTGGAAGCCTGTCATGTGCCCCGAGCTGGCACTGGGACCAGTGTTATACCACTGACAGAGGGCAGCAAAGCAGAGTGGTGGGTTTTGTTCAGCCACTACTGCGTATGCAGCTTTGAGGAGAAAAGTACAAATGAGTGTAATTTTCTGTTTTCTACTGCCAATAGACAGAGGCGGTGAAAGAAAGCAAGGGGCAAAGAGACAGCCCGGTTCCTTTGCACTAAGTGCAGCAGTTTCATTACACAGAACTGAAGCACTTTTGCACCAGCCATTACACCAGTTCATCAGTATAACCACCTACTTCTGAACTTATTCATCCTATCACCCCAGACACCAGTTTCTCACTGTACTATGTTTTGCCACTTCAGTACTAGGGTTGATTTCTCTCCTTGCCCATGCTGGAAAGGCAGCCCAGGTGGCTGCAGAAGTCCAGGAGTTTGAGAAGGTGAGGATCAAACTAACTCCACTGATAAAGTATTAGAAGGATAGACTTTTCTTTTTTAAGAAGGGAGAAAACAAGTGAAGTTTGCCATAATCAGAGCAGATGTTTCTTATCATTGTACACAAAACATTTACTGTTTTGCCTATCTACACAGGCAAGAAAGCACTTCTGGAGAATAGACAGGAGCAGGGGGTAGAGAGGCCTTCTAAACATGATGGGCAAGCAGAGTGGTAGTCAGGGAACAGGTCAGAACTGTAAGATATTTGTATTTGCTAAAATTTCCAGTTGGCTATTACTTCCAAAGTGAAAGTAACAAATTAATTTTAATATAAGAGGAGGGAAAAAATGCAAACCCCCCAAGAGTTTGATTCCAGGCAAGAAATATGAAACAAAGAGTACTGCCCAGATTTGAGCAACGTGTAACTTCAGCATAGCAAACTAGGGAGTCTCCAAAGCCTTTAGATGACGTGCTCAAAAGGGTTTTCCATCTCCCAGGAGGCTGATTGCTGGGGAAGGAGAGAAAGGACCTGCAATTAGGTTGATTAAAATAGTGGTCCCAGCATGGTCTGTTCTTCACTGTTGCCAGGAGACTAGAAGGCTGGGATGAACTGTTCAACCTCTTTGTAACAAAAATAGGTGTTTACTTCCATGCTGTATGATCTTGGTCTTCTCCAAGGCTGCACATTCTCCATTAGTCCTCCAGAAAAAAAAAGTCCCAACCCAATTTAGCTTTCTTAGACTTGTGTTAAGATGGATTCACCTTGTCCAAAACCACACTGATTCTTCTCTGCCTCCATCTTCCCAACCCAGTGCCCAACTCCAGGCTGTATACTGTCCATTCAGAGGTTGCTCTTTCACTTTTTATAATATTAATCCTGAATTTCCTTCTTTATCTGGACTCTAGTCCCAGACAGGCAGGTCAGTTCCAGGTTACTCATCCCCACCACAGGGTATATGTCTGAAGCAAAGCCTGGCTATGTGGCTCAGCTGATGGGTGAGAATTTAGAGATGGGCAGCCACTCACAGATTATTAAGTGGACATACACTACCCACAGTCAGTGACTTATGCTGGACAAGGTTACTATAATACTTCAGAAAATAGAGAACCTTAATGTAGAATCCAAGTCAGGATATTTTACCAACTTCCTTTGTTTTTCCTCTCCCTTTTCCCAGCTGATACAGAAGTGAAAGGCAGCACAGTATATTGGTGGGAGCTGGTTATAGTCCAAATTGAAGCCCTAGTTTTCCTTCAGATCCCTTTTGGGGACCACCCTAAAGCATACCAGGAAAAAGAAAAAAAAAAAGGAAGGACGGAAGGAAGGACGGATGGAGTTGTAACTGTTCTGAAGTTGAAAGCCTGAAGATCACTACACATCTGAAGCCTTTCTGTAGCCTGATTTAGGCCATTTGCTTCAAGTTAAGTCTCATCTTTCCTAAAGCCAAGTGCATTAATGAAACTGAGTTAATGTGCCTTTTCTGTAGCTTTCTCTTGTTCTATCTGCTGCTACAGAAACCGTGCGTGCCAAGCAATGCACTTGTCTCTTATTGCCCCCGTGCCAACATCCTGGGCAGGAGGCAAGGGGCCACAATAGATGGGTGGATGGATAGCAGGCGTGACACAGTTTTGGAATGGGAGGATAGAGATGACAGTGAAGGTAGAAGATTGCAACAATAGCAGCAAAACCATCTCAAAGCTTAAGTCTCTGCTACAAATGCATTCTGGGGGGGGAGGGGGGAAGGGAGTTTGGATGCCAAGAGAGGATCTCTGCTCCTGTTAACACAGCAGCAATCAGGCAGTTAGCTGGAAAGAAGCATTTAAGCCTCCCTGTGTAGCTGTGTTGTAACACAGCACATAATTATTCATCACACTCCTTTCCACTGCCTGCACAGGCTGCCTGCTGGAAGAGTTGTACTGTGCAGCCATCTCAGCACGGCTTGCCCATGTGCCTCCTTGGGTACCCTCAATAGTGGACAGAGGGGAATTCATACTAATGGAGACCTTCCTGGCTAAATCCTGTAACATATATGAGACTCCTGTTGTCACCACACCAAGCTCCTCACTCTCAGGTGGAGAAATGGCACCATTCACAGAGAAACATAGTCTGGGCAAGCAGCAGGAGTGCTACCAGGAACTCTGTTTTGATTCCCAGTCTTCAGGCACTTCACCAGACTCGGACCAGATGCCAACTCTCTTTGTGCCTCTCTGCGTTTACTCCAACACAAGCACCCAGTATTGGGAACAAGGATCTCCAAAGAGGGCATTCACACCTGGGGCCTCCCAAGGGGCTCAGCTACGTTACTGAAGGATACAAACTCAGTAGGACTCTAAAGACAGCCTCAGCTTTCCCACCAGCATTTTAATAGCAGCATTTCTGCTTTTAAACCACCTTGACTGGATGTCAAGGACACATTATAAAGGCAGGTCAATCCAGGTGTGAAGCAACATAGCATAGAGATAGCAGTTGGAAGACTGCCAGAACCAAAAAGCTAAGAACACACCCAAGAACCTTAAACCCAGCAAGCTCACTGGAATTACTAAATGAATGCTTCCTGCAACCTCACATGCTACTTACTTGTCTGTTTTTATTTTTGTACTTAACATTCTTCTGTCCAAATTAAAATAAATCTACTTTAATGCCCCAACACAGGCAGACTCCAAGTGTCTTTTTCCTTGAAAGCTTCTCTGTGGCACTGTGACTTCATCTGTGACACCCTGCTAGCCAGTAGCTAGATACCATATCAGAATAGCCTTATTTTAACTCTTAAGTGGCTTTTGTCTTAAGTGTTGTGAACTGGGAAGACAAACAAAAGAAATAGTGCAATAGGTAAAGAACATACCTTCAATCCTGTCTGGCTACAGGTATTCAGCCTTCAGCAAAGACTACTAGGAAGGTTATACAGCCAGAGAGACACAGCACTATAGGTTAACAGCATCCAGCAGATGATTCTCAGGCTCATTTCCTGACTCTCAGGATGGGAGAATTAGCCATAGAGCCCAAGGGTGCTTTTCTTGCTTATCTTCAACACTTCCTTCCTACTTGCAAATGATTCTTGGATAGCAGCTTCCTGGCATTGCTCATACTTCTTCCAGCTTGGATATTGCCCCTCTGATATTGTTTGTTCCTCAAGTTTCTGGAGGGTCCTTGCAGCTAAGAGAAACATCTGTCCCCTTTGTTGCAGCATCTCCAGCCCCAGTGGCCATACAGCATCAGGCACACAGGAGCCCAGGGAAGAAGTGACACAGATGCAGCATGGGTTTTCTGCAGAACTTGAAAAGTCAAGACTGCTTTGAAGGGTCTGTACAAAGAAGAGCCGTTATTTAGCTTCTTGACAGCAAAGCAGGCAGTGAATTTACAGAACTACATCTCCCTTCCAAAATGGTTTTGCCACGAATTTCTGTCACTTCACAAAAGCTCTTTCCTTCCACCTTGGTGATGACCTTTGCCACAGAGGGGAGGAAAGGAGGATGTTTGTCTCAGCAGACAGATAGCTTTGCAGGTCCAGGGGAATCTGTAGTTATTGAGAAGCTGACAAGGGGCAGAGGGAGATTAACATGAGCATGGGCTATCTTCATAATAAATACAGCGTACCACAGATCTCCCTATTTAAGAGCAGTTGCTCACGGTCAATAGGCTTGGTAGCTTTAATAAGTCAATAAGAACTCATATTAGCCTCAGAAAAAGGGTGAATTGCTGTTTGATAAAACATGGTTTATGTTTTGAATCTCCCAGAGACTTTTCTACTGCAAGCTTCTCCTCACATGGCCAAATCCTTTCAAAGCCCAGGGAACAAAACACAGGTGCTGGTGAGCCAACAGGCAGCAGTGTTTTGAGCCTGAGTGAATAATGCATTGGTGCACAAAGTCAAAAATGCCTTCAGCAGTAGGGGGTAAGGAGGAAAACAGGCAGGTAGAAACCTCTACAGAACACAGAATCCTGAATTCAGTACTGCTTTGCTTTTCTTATACCTTCTCCTACCTGTCCTCAGCCACCATCACAGGCCCACAACCTACACACAAGACAGGATGAAGATCCCTTTATATAC
The DNA here is from genome assembly GCA_024611175.1 of Megaceryle torquata. NCBI lineage: Eukaryota > Metazoa > Chordata > Aves > Coraciiformes > Cerylidae > Megaceryle > Megaceryle torquata. The sequence continues at coordinate 74,279 of JANIJG010004325.1, read as the reverse complement.
TCATTATCATGCCTGTAAAGAATCCCAAGGAGAGATCAACTTATCATGCATTTAAAAGCCACCACCATTTCCAGGAGCACAACTTTCCCTAGCCACCCTTCCCTTGGCTTTTCCCCAGACAGAGAAACAGGGAAATACTTGCCTTTTTGCAGGCAAAACAGCCCTCTCCTCGGGGCAACCACACTGCTCCCAGCTCTGCCCCCTGCTTCTTTCTCCCCTTCCTTCTCCACATGACCCCTGTGTCACACCAAATGAGCTACCAAAGCCTTCAGCAGATGCACTCGTTACCTCCAACAAGAGAAAAAGCAGCCAGGACCCAGAGCTACAACCTCATTACAGTTTGTAATGAGCTGATGGGAAATATTTCTGCCCAATTAGAAGTCTTAACGAGCACCTGATTATTATGAATGGAAGCTGAGTGGTTTCCTGTTTTGTCCCATCTGTAATGGCAGGACAGCTTCTAGTATACCCCATGTATTGCCCTCCCTCAGCCCAGCAGGAAGAGGTGTAAGTCACTCTTTACCTATCTGTACCACACCCTTGCAATAGCAAAAGAGAAATACTGCTATTAACATATCAGCCCTTGCTGTAAATCAAGGGTTAAGCTTTCTGCTTCTTGGAAAAAACCTTTAATCATCAGCAATGTCACTAAAAATGCCAGCCAAAGACACTGAGTCATGTTGCACCCCAGAGACTGCTGTGGTTGGGGGTTTTAAGACCCTTAAACAAGTGCTTGGAACCAGGATGTTCTTTTTCTACTGTAATTTATCTATTAAAAACTTGTCTCCCTTAAGCAATGGGTACTGTCAGGTCATCCCACTAGCAGAGTAAAACGGCAAAATAGGTATTTACGGAAGAGCATGCAGTCAATAGTGCACGGTAAGCATGGGGCTGGGCACTCTCTTGAGGCAGAAACACAGATCAGGTGCTGCCATGCTTTCTCCAGATGTTCTCCTTGCTGGCAGCTTCAGGAGGAGGGCAGGGAGGCCAAGATGGGGAATATCCTGTCAACCTGAGGGGGTTCCCTGCAGGGTGAGCTTGTGGTGCATCTACAAGGCTGCTTTCTGAATCACATCCAGTGTTTTCTTGTCTTCTTTCAGCTTGCAACCATAGATGTCCCTGCAAGGCCCTGCCCCTTGGTAGCCTCTAGGTTCCCCCAGCACTACAGGCCCACCAGACAGTGGAGATCAATGGGAGGATCCAGCCCCTCTCTGCTCCACATATAAAGTCTGAGACTTTATACCATGGAAGAGTCATCCACCTTCACCCTCTGTACATTTTTCTCCACCTCAAGGACCTCCACTTTGCCTCCTCCAAATTCTTCATCCAAAACTCTCCCAGCCCTCATTCCTGACACCTTCTCTAAAGCCATGACAGCCAGCAGTTCTTCTCATCACTCTATTTCTTCTTCTATAGTGATCAGCAACATCTTTTCTCTGTCTTCCCAACAGTCCTTTCTACAGCCCAAAAACCAGGCCAATGTGTATGTGAGAGGGGACAGGAGAGGTTCTCCAAGCCCAGCTTACCTTACAACACAGCTGATGTGACAGTCACAGGCAGCCTGAGTTTGAGTGGAAGAAAACAAACCTGAACACCAATTGCTCTGATTAAACACCAAAGATGGACCATACCTTTACTGTATTTTTAAAGGCCAACTTTGGAGGTTACCTGCAGGTTATTGGTACAACTGAACTGATCTTGGGAACTGAGATGCCTCCTGTAGTCTTGGTGATCCAATTCCAGCCCACATAACTCAAGTGCCCAAGACTATGTAACAGAGACAGGTGACTCATATGACCATGAGGGCTTGGGCAAGACACCCCAGTGACCATTGTGACTCCTCAGTCTTTGCCACTGTTGTGCCACAAGGAATGGCTGGACCCAGACAGATACAGTCTACTGGTTAGTGACTGTGCCCTTCACTGGTTATGAAGATAAAGGTTTCGAGATCCTCAGTAATTGCTGGGAACAGGCACAGTTGCATTATATGTAAATACATACATATATATTTATATATGTTAACAGAAGAGATGGAAACTTTTGTTTTAAAATTTTAGATCTACTATAAACAGAAGCATGGAGTAGGAAGAAACTTCTCCAGTTGGCGTCTTAGTATTGTTCAATTGTGTGGCTTTTCCACCTCTCTCTGGGCAAGCCAGGATGGAGCTTTCGGAGGTTGCAGCCTGGACTAGATGGAGCATTGGTCTAATCTGGCCCTTAAGATTCCAGTTTAATGTTAGAAATGGTGGCTTTTAATTATGACTAGTGTTAATGGTTTAATGACTTTTTTTTCCATTTGGACATCACCAGTGCCCTTCAATCTGTGTAATGCCAGATGCTCAGGACATGTAGTTTGTCCTTCCAGCAAAGGAGAACTTGGGATATTTGTGCCTGGGATTAGTCTACACATTTTCTGTATATACACAGCCCCAGAGCAGAGGTGGTGAAGAAGCCTGCTCTTTTGGGGACCTCAGCCCAAGACCAGTGTGGATTTCCCCTTGACCTGGCATTAATAAAAGACCAAAGCAGAAGAGTGGTGCTTACAAGGCTCTCTCTTTAGAGCTCCTGGCTCTGCCCCAAAACTTGCAAAACCCTTGTACCACATCACATCCTTCCATGGCCAAACATAAGAAAAGTATCTTGAAAGACTCTGTGTAGTGGGATCATCCATTGGCACATGCCTTTCACAGTATAAACATATCTTGTCTTTTGACATGTTTTAACTGAAGCATTAATACTCAGCACTTTTAACACTTTTCATCCATATATATCAAAGCACTTCTGTGGAAAGGGAGATACTGTGTAGGCTGGTAGGAGACTATAGATAACCCATTAAGATTTGGTAATAGTGGCTGATGTTCTCATTGACCCAGCTGAAGATGTACAGAAAAGCCTAACTTGCAGTTGGTTTGGTGTAAAGAATGTCTTCCCTGAAGTAATGTCATGTGGAGTTCAAAAACATCTTTCTGTGAATACTGTAGTAACATAGAGCTGCCTTCATAAGTTATATTCTCCTGCTTCTAAGTATAGTCTCCAGCAGAATCTGTTCTTTGTAAGGCATAAAATACAACCCTGAGCACTTTTTATTGCCATCCCAATAGAAGCAACAAGGACCAAGATTAAACATCACTCTCTGCTCTTTGCTTCTCCCATTTGTAACCACATGGCATATATTTCTGGGCAGAGTCTGCACTGTCCCACTGTGGAGAGATCCTGGGCAGCTGTTTTCCGTCAAACCCATGAAAAATGAATGACTAAATGAGGGTGTTGGTGGAAGCCGAGTCCTGTCCTGCTGTAAAACACCCAGTCCTCTACTGTCCCTCCTAGCCAAGCAACAGCTCATGACTTTTTGCTCTATGCTTTTATTTTCTATTTTGCTTGCTCCAAACCACACTGCTCTCTCTTAGAGTTGCCCAACATCTCCCTTTCCAAGTGCTGTCCACTCTCAAAGCAATTAACTTTGCCACTTTCTCTGTGCCTGTTCCTCTAAAGATTACTGTCATCTTGTGTTCAGAGTGGATAATCCATCAACCAAATGGCCAGCTGCCACCTAAGGGTCTGATGCAGTCCTTTGGCACTTGTGCTGAAGGTCTCACTGGCTGCATGGCCAGTGGAGTGTGGAGAATGCAGTGCACTGGGAGCAAAACCAGCACAGGCTGGAGTTTAGCGTTCCAGCCAGCACAGGCACACATCGGTATGAGCATACATACACATGCTTATACGAGCAGCTCTGCAGCCTCAAAAATCAGGAGGGCCAAACCAAAAGCCCAGGAATGAATTAGCCAGCAGGAGAGATCTTGCCTGCTCTCACATTGCACAGACCTCCCTCTTAATCAGAAGGGGGAATTCTCCTTATCAAGAGCAGGGTAGGGTTTTCAGATGCCTTATAGACTCTGAATAGTGTTATTATCTGGAGCAAATGAGTATGCGAACTGGAGCTGAACACCATAGGACAGGTGTCAGGTGCCAGGTGTCAGGACACACCCCAGGTGACGGGCTGAGCCACACACCCTGAACACACAGGATGCCTTGAGCCCTGTTCTTGCAGTACTGCCAGACCTCCCTGCCATGGTTAGCACAGCATCTCCTTTCCCCTGCCAACAGCCCTTCTGAACACAGACCTCAGGTCATCCTCTCAGAACTGTGGGATGGCACCTCCTGGCCCAGCAATGCCACTGCAGACCTGGCTCCCCACACAGCCCTGCCAAAACCCCTCCAGCCCAACTACTGTGTCTGTCTCAGCCACCCATTCAGGCTGAGCTGAGAGCTGAGTTACACCACTATTTAAGACAAAAGTATTGATCTTTGGAGTGATCTAAAGTGCACGCAACATCCTCCTGCAAGAAGGACAATCAATAAACAACATTGGTATCTTTACAATATGGCCCAAACCACAGCCAGGCCTCCTTCAACCCACCAAGATGTCTTGGAGAGACAAACTAAGAGTGACAGAAACATCACTGCAGAGTGGGTTTCAAAGGCAGGATCCAGCAAGAAAAGCAAGAAGTAAATGACTTGGCACATGGATGCTCTGGGCAGCTGGGCACGGCCCTACCAGCTTCATGCAGCTGAGATGGGGCAACAATTGCCTCATGGCAAAACCACAGACCAAAGGGAAGCTGCATGCCCCGTGCCAGCTGGCGGTCCCTCCCTGTGCTCCATTTTCTGTGCCCCTAGCACTAGCCAACTGTGTCACAAGGTGACAGCACATGGACTGTCAGCACAGTAGAAACTGGGGAAAAATCAGGCTGAGAAGCCAATTGCCAGTGGGACAAACACAAAAGAAGAGAGGCTGAAAAGCGAGATCCAGGTTCCTTGCTGGGAGTGGGGCTAAGCTGGCCAGGCTGCTGGCAGAGTGAATGGAGATCTGGCTGATACAGAAAACCATTTAAGAATTCCAGTTTCCTATGCTTTTCACTATTTTTTCTTCCCCTTCTTTCCTTTTTGTTTCCCTTTTTATTATTTTTTTTTTTAAGAGCAGACAGCTTATCCCATCAAGCTGCCCTGAAAGGAAGGACTGGGCTATCTGACCCTCTACCAGTTCCCTACTGACAAGCATTTATTCAAATAATTCTCCAGTTTCAACCAAGAGAGAGGCACAGAGACCCCAGAGATAATGAAAGTCCTTCAGATTTAATGAAAATAGGTAGGTGGAGAGAGAAAAGAGGACTCTCTGAGAGTCCCTGCTGCAGGGACAGCACTGCAGTGCAAGCTAAAATATCAAGAACCAGAAAACCATCAAGAACCAGAAAACCTTCATGGGAGAAACCATGTAAATACCTTGGGCCACAGGAAACACTTAATTTGCCTCCATGATCAGAAGGGAAATTGTAGATGGCCATGCTGGAGTCAGCAGGTGATGGAGGCAGGCACAGCCTGCCCTGGCTGGATCAGCAGCAGGTCACTATTCTCATGGCCTCTGTGCAGATGGAGGGCATGGCTGTCTGGGAGCAGATGCATCCATTGCATCCAGTCTGCTACTGTGTGGATTCCCCTTCTGGCACCATTGGCCAGCACTGAGCTGTGCATTAATGTCTGCACCTGCCAAAAATGTTTAAAAGGTCTCTCCATCTCTCATGAAGGAAAGAGCATCCTCATCCCTCTTTACACCTGTCCCATGGAGACTATATCCTCTATGTTCACAACACTGGGCCAGCTCCATACCGAGGCCACACCATGCTGCTAATGCTCCTGCATCCTCTAGGCAGAGTGAGGCCAAGAGCTTGCTCTCTGTGCAACTCTTCCCACACCCTCTCTGCAAATAGTTCAAGCCAGGTCATAGCCTGGATCCACCACTGACTCTGCTGGCATGTGAGTGCCCACACATTCCTTCAGAACCTGCTCAGCAGTAAGAACTGGGCTTAATGATGGATGTGACTCTTGCCTGCTCCTTCGGATTTTTCTGTAATCTGCTTGGGAGATCCCATCTCCTGCTCTGAAGGAAGAAGACAGCAAATGGAAGGGCATTATCCCTCCTATTTGCACTGAAACCTTGGCAGTGCCAGCACACACACACAAAAAAATAAATAAAAGGAAGGAGCCACATGCTCTTTTAAAAACAGAAGGGCTAGGATGCTTTCCAAGCCTAGAAATGAACTTAAGGCCAGGGCTGACATTTTAGGGATTGTTGCCAATTAACTTAATGAATAAAATTCTACTCTTCAGCTGTGCATGCAGGAGAGAAGCTGGATTGTTTTCCTGCTCCTGGATATTTCTGGATAATCATTTTTTGCTGCATTCACCCAGAGACATCTGTCTGTTTTCATGCTTGCAGCATAAGCTGGTGTTGAAGTTGCATCTGCTGAGGAGCCTCTCTGCTCCCTATCCTAAAGGGCTATTTCAGGGCAAAAAATATCCATTAACTGCTTGCACTGAAGCACACACTTAACAAAAGCATGAGCAAAGAACATAATGATGCATCAGGCTCTGCATAGAAGTCACTGGCTGCAGCCGTGCCCAGAGAGATGGAGGCAGTGGTGGTCTGGAGCAGGGCAGCTGCTTGTGTGGGGGTGGCCAGGCTGCATGGGCTCCCCAGCACCACAGTCCAGGTGGCACAGCTCATTCTGGGGCACCACAATACTGCTGAAATCTGCAGCCCCCTGCATGCCCAGTCCCAAGGGTGGATGGGCTTTCAGGGCAGTTCTGCCCACCTGCTGGCTGGATGCACCTCCATGAATCCCCGTGGTCCTGCTGCTTCCCTGTGGACCCGAATCCACATTGTGTCCACCCTCCTCCCACTGCTGCCGAGGCCTGAGAGGCACTTGCCAGCCTCACAAGCAGCTGTTTCACCAACCACAATGTCGAGACTCTGAATAAAATAGCAGCAAGTTCCCAAACCCACTATAAAAACAGAAAGGGAGGAAGAAAGGGCTGGGTGCACTATGTTTCAGGGCGTATGAATGACTGGTAACAAACCCCAAATCCCTGAAAACTCAGCAAAAGCAGGAACAAAAGGTGGGAGAAAACCAAACAAGCAAGGGACAGGCAGCGAGGAGAGGGTCTCTTGGTATTGACGTTTGAAACAGGCTCTTTAAAAGGAAAGATAATGACACTGAAAATTATTCTGAGCTTTTCAAAGGCATAAATGACCAAACTGCCTCCTGACTCCTGAATTACATTATCCAGAAAGAACTTAATAGCATGTTATTATCGCTTCTTCTCGCTGACAGGATTTCGGCACTGGAAAGACAAACAAGAAGTGCATTCATAATTGCAATTGCATTCACCTCCGTGAAGCGCTGGCCGAAGCTAATTTCAGGTAAGTGTCTCAGTGGCCGGCCGGGGGAGCTTGGTGGAGCTCATCGCGCTTAGTGGTGAGGTAATTACTTTTGTCGCTGCCTGAGGGGGACTGGCTGGGTGTCCCCGGGGGGTGGCCGGTGCTGAAAACCTGCTATATGGGGAAGAAAGGGATGGCCTGATCTGGCCGGTGGGAGATGATGGTGATCTACCCACTGTGGGGCCAGCTCAAGCAGGTCATGGTGCTCCCCATGCCAGCAAGACCATGAGAGGGGCCTGAGGCTGCACAGACAGCAGTGGAGTCCCTGTGTCTGCTGCATCCATTGGTCTGCTGGCCTGTCAGGAGCTTATAAAAATGGAAGCAAGACAAAAAACAGATTTAGGGATGTGTGAGGGCTGGGGAACATGAGCAAACAACCCTGCCTGAGCAGCCCAGGAATAGGCTTAACCTTTGGCATACATTGTGTACAGTTACTTTTCATGACCCACAGCCCCAGAGATAGTGGTGCTGATGATTTCCAGAGATGGGCAGCATGGCAAGCTCCGCATCCCGAGCTACCCCATCCCCATGGCCACTTCAGAGGTCAGAAGTCTTGGTCACCTCGTGCTCCAAACTGATTTCTGTGCCCTGGCCATGCCCTGTGACAGGCATTGTCCTAGTGTCAACCAGGGATGACCCTGGTGTCATGCAGTGCCATTGTGCCCCTATCTGAGGGGCACTGCAACACAGCAGCTTGTTTTGGGCCATTCCCAAAGCCTGCTTTTATGTTTTCCTTGTGTTTTATCAACATGTGCCACTGCAGTCCAAAGCAGCTCTCAGAGGCACCCCATTTCCTCCTGAAACCTCTCCTGATGGCCAGAGACAGGGCCAGCTGCAGCTATGGCAGGGCAGCACAGAAGTCCAGCCTGAAGGGAAAGAGAAAGAAGCAGAAAACCTTTTTTTGGGCTCTGCTGAGCTGCCACTACTGCAGGACATGTTTGCTCCAGGCCACCCAGGATGCAGAGCGTGACCCAGCCCAGCAGGGTCCTCTGGCAGAAGACTGCTATGGTGCTGGCATGACAAGGCTGAGCTAAACTCCAGGGGCAGCCTGTGAACAGCACGCTGTGGCCTGCTCATGATTAATGGCCCAGGTTTGACAACATTTAGTTTCAGCAGCCACACTCCAACATCTGTAGGCCCCTAAGCAAATGAAGGGGTAACTGCTGATAATAACAGCCAACACTATGCTCTGCTGCCTGCTCACTACATGTGGAGTTGTGATTTTCCCCCAGTACCACAACATGGCAAATAAGAAATCGTTCCCCACTCCCAGCAGAAGACAGGCTGTGGGGAGAGCTTACACAGCACACCCAGAGACACCCACATAATTAAGGTGGGATCCACAAGTCCAGCCTTTGCAGGAGGCTGCAGGAGAGGGACCATAGGAGCACCTGTTCCCATAGCAAAATTCAGATGCTGCCAGGGACGGGACACATTGCAAAGGAGCACCTGAGCAGCTTTACAGCCCTGTACTGCCTGCCCAGAGGCTCCTCCAGGGTCTAGATCTTGTCTGGCCACTGCCTGGCAGGGTATGAATGCAGCAATCAAAGAAAAACATGAGGAGAAGGTCTGAGACAGAGCTCCCAAGAGTAAGACCATGGAGTAGTTTCCAACATAAACGAGTTACATGAACCGCATAACGTGGGCAGGATGAGGACTGAAGAACAAACTACAGGGAACAGCCCTTGGCCAGCAAGGGCTATGAGGGTGACCTGTGCAGCTCTCTGCCCCATCCCCTGGCTTCAGGACGCTCATTCTCTAGGAATACAATTGAACAGTCAGTTTCTCCAGGATGAGACTCTTCTCCCATAAAACTGACTGTTGAGCCTTGTCATGCAAAGTTAGCAGTGGTACCACATTTTTAGCTGTATTCCCACACCACATCGATCTGCTTTCCACCCCCTAACGTTCTGTGATTCTGTGATTCTCTCTCTTGCTCTGGGGCTCTGCCTGGCTCCCACCAATGCTGTTTAGGTGCACTGATACCCCAAAGTAAATCCCCAGCCCAGATCACCTCATTGCTCACATCTCCATGCCAGCTGTTGCAGAACAGCTACTTCCATGCTGACCTTGCTCCTGGTGGCTACGCCAATGGGCTCACTCTGCACCGATATATCTAGTGGTCCCACAGTGCAGAGGAGTAACTGCAGTCCCAGCACAGACTGGGTGCAGCACAGGCAGCTGCAGGACTGGCTCCCTGTGATATATGCATCTTACATCTCCGAGTTTTCCTTTCAGGCTTATCAGCATGATGGATAGTTTACCCATGGTGAAGTAAAAGATACTAATAACAATGGCCATGATTACTATTTTTCATATTTTCCTTAAGAGCAATATTATATTACCAGGCTTTGTACATGTCACTTTATTTATTAGCTACCATTTAGTAATCTCTTCCATCTTTGCTTTATTAAAGTTAGAGGCACCGTTAGGCTGCTGGGGCTTACAGGGCAGCCACCCTGGGGAGACACTTGCTCGCTTATGTCCACACTGAGCCTGGAGCTGCAGGCTGGCAAACCATCACCACCTAATGTGCATTTTACATGCAGACACATCCTGCTAAGTCAGACTCAAGTCTTCTTCCCTTCTTTGTAGTGATCCAGTTATAGGAAGAGGCTTTCTGAGTGTTATTTATGGTCATATATATTAAAGTAGGGAAAAGTAGCCTCAGCAGAAAAGAATCTGAATCAAATGAATAATAAAAAAAAGGTAAAATAGAATAATAAAATACCAAAGCTGCTGCCTACTCTACACTGCTCTTTCAGTCTGAGTGAAGTTTTCACCAGACCACCAGAAATCAAAGTAAATACCTGGGTTACAACAAGCAGTTCAAGAAGGAAGCTGTACCAAGAGCACCCAGAGATCCAACACTGTGGCTGATCTGGAGTGCCACTGTGGATGGTAAGCAGAGCAAGACTCTCTGGGTCACACAAGCTGACCCAGAAAGGCCATTACCCTCTCACCTTGAGCTGCCCAGCATTGGCAGGAGGTGCGCAGCCATGTGCTGCCCAGGGCTCCTTCAGGCACAACCGCAGGTGAATGCACCACAGTGATTCCCTGAACGGGCCAGAGATGCCGATCACTACCCTACAGAAAAGCAGCAACAGCTTTTGAGGTGATATGGGGAAGATCCCTGGGCCCAGCATAGCTCTCACCATCCGGTGTGCTGAATATCCTCAGCTGGGGAAACAGTACTGTCTCTTAGAATCACTTAGGTCACTTAGAATCCTCTCAGCCTGCTTTAAAAGCCTTCAGCTGGATCGAAGTAGAATTTACTCCTGGTTTAAAGCCTGAGTTAGCCACAGCAGGACACTAGAAAGGTACACACTGCCTCTTCTCAGGAAGGCACTGCAATATGTGGGTTTTTCCCGAGAAGGACCCAAGGGGCAGCTGGCTTCTTAGAACTGCGAGGGAAACTACCTGGGCTGGCATTTGCTGGGCCAGGCAGGCTCACAGCCCCAGCTCAACAAATCACATCAGTTGGTAAGCTCTGGCCTGGGCTTCAGAGCAAAGGCGAACCCTGGGCAGGGATGTTATCTTGTGTCTATGCACAGACATGCACACGGCGGGGGGGAGGTGAAACCAAGATCCTGCCTCCCCCCACAGTGCTGACTCAGTGATTTGAGCTAGTCCTCTGCCTGCTCCGTGCCATGGCTTCAATAGGCAAGCTGGGTAGAAGAGCCAGCCCCATGCCAGCAGGAGCCTGGTGGCCCCAGTGCCCTGGTGGAGTGGGGACTCAGGCTGCCTCCCAGTCGGGAGCTTTGCATCCACCAGCCCATCATTCCCAGCATAATGACAGCTGTTGGCTGACCAGCTGGAACAACCAAGAAAAGTCCTCAAGTCCTGCCTGGCAGAAGGAGGGAAACAGCCATAGAAGAGCTCTACAGAAACAAATGCAAAAAAAAAAGGCTCTGAACCAACTCTTTGTTGTGCCAGCGATGGCAACTCACCTGTCACAGTGTCTGGCTGACCTGGGAAACAAAAAGCAGAGAGAGCAGTCCAGAAGCATTTAGAAATCAAAAGTCCATTTAGATACATGTTGGATTTTGGTATTTACTCCCAAGAGGCTGGGGACACCCCTTTCCCTTCTTTTTCTTTCCACTTTCCTCTCTCTTTTCTCAACCCTCCTCCCCTCCCATCCCCAAACTAGCAACACTTAATCCTCTCACAAACAATGGTGGTAGGACAGCAACCACCCCCTGGACAGCAGCATGAGGACTGGCAATGGGAAGGAGTAGTTTCTACTGGCATGAGGCAGCGAGCATGGAGCAGTGGCAGCAGCTTGCTCCCAGAGACACTGGCTGCTGGCACCTTGCTGCCTGGGGTGCTTTGTAGGTCCCAGCCTCCAGCACTGCTGCAGCCTTGGCCAAGGTACAAAGCTGCCAAGGTGTGTGGCCCAGGAGTCCAAAGCAGGGAACGCAGGGGGACAGCAGGATTCCCTGGGGGCTGTCATGCTTCTACAGCAATGAAGACCTTCAGCTAGGCCTGCAGGCAGCAGGTGGGAGAAGGCTCTTTGGTGCAGAGCAGAGCACTGCCCTTCTGCTGCTTTGCTGTGGACATCAAGAGGGAGGTGATGAGCAAACTCACAGGCTCCAGTTGCTCCTTCCACATATCCCCTGCTCCACCTCACCGCACCTTTACTCAAGTTGTCAGAGGATCAGCAGCCACCAGCAGACCTGAATTTACCCCAAGGGCTGGAAGTTCCCAGCTCAGCAGTGCCAGCAAATTTCCCCTTCCAGTACAGGACATGGTCCCAGCCTGCACCCCCTTACCTCAGTGCTGTTTGTTTGCTCTCTGCCATCTGAAAGCTGCGATACAGACATCGTGCCATCACCCAGGACAAGCACATCCCCTAGGTGAGATGGGGATGGCCAGAGCTCAAGCTGTAGGAGCAAAAGGCAGAGCCAGCCTCTTGCTTCTAGAGAGGAGCCAAGGAGGAAGAAATGCCTGTCCACCTCTAAGCATCCAGGGGTCAGGGGATGAAGGGAGAAGGCATTGGCTGCCCTTAGGGCTGCATAACTCCAGACGTTCCTCTCTCTGCTCCCACCTGAATGCCGTCTGTTCTGGCACAGAACACTGTCTGTGATGGCTCCTTGCATGCTCCAGGACCCAGCAGCCCACACCACTTTGGACTCAGTGTACAGGGGAACACGAAGATATGCAGTGATGGTGGGAGAGGAGCCCTGCCAAACAATGCATTGGAAGGTAGCCCTGGTGACTGAGGGGGAGACATTTGTGAGGGGAATGACTCTGGTGCTGGCCAGGCTGCCTGCCAGTCACGGTTCATTTGCTATGGAAAGCAGGGAGTGTGATTCATTTGGAAAGCTGCTACGCTGTGACTGCACTGCACAAGGTTCATACACCCCTATAAGATGGCAGAGGCCACCATGCAGCCTTGATTTGCAAATCTATATGCCACCCACTTGTCATCACTAAAGTTCACTGGATGTGCTAGGTAAAGGCTATGGCATTTAGCCTGGACTAATGCTCTCTTTGGCTTTTTCTTCAGCAGGGTATGAAAAAGCATGTTCACTTCATACCTTAAATTCTTGCAGTTTTGCAAGGTAACATCATTTACCCTGACTGCCCCATTTTCCACCTCCAGTCAACCTAATGATGGTACACTTAAATGCTAGATGAAATGACTGCTGGCTCCTCAACACTTCCAAGAGCACCAAGAGAGCCTTTAGGATGGGATGGAGATGCTATGAGACTACAATGTAGTATTTCATATTACTGGAGCCAAAAGTTGCCCATCAGTTTTGCACCTCTGGTCCCAGCTCTTGCCTCACACCTGTCAATCCTGAGAAAGAGTCAGTGGGCTCAGGAGTCTGCTGCATGGCCAATACTTAGTGCCTGCAGCAAACTTCAGTTTGCTCACAGCTAAAGCCAGGCAGACAGCAGCCTGTGTGCTGCCTGGAAGCAGAGTAGCAGAGGCAGTGTTGACTGGTGGTGAAAACACCCATAAATGCAGACTGGAAGAAGAGAGCCTATCCAGGTTACACATGTTTGACAACCACAAATTGGGATGAGAAAGTGTCTTTTCAAAACACTTTTAACACATTCACCTTTGAGAGCTCTCAGCCAAAAGACAAGACAGGAATGTTAAATGGTCAAACTCTGGGTGTTTGCTCGTTCCTTCCTCAGGCAAACCCTCACTGATTGACTGTAGTGAGACCTGAGCACAACTGATGGAGGAGTCCCACGGCTAACACTAAAGCATGCAGCCTCGTGCAGCCTCCCAGCAAAGACAATGGCAATAGACAAAGCTCTCCCAGCTGCAGCTCGCGCTCTGCCTGCTGCATGCTGCCGAAACCAACAGTCTTGAGAGGGCTGCTGGTTCCCTACCACTCTTTTTTAAAGAGTCAGACCCTTCATCAGGCAGCAGGGCTAGCAGTTGCATAGTGGGATTTTGGAGGGGTGAAGGAACAGGTGTAGCTGAGAGTGGCTTGGGGGCTTGGTACTCAATGCACATGTCAGCTGGGGGGAGCCTCTCCACAACACAGGATCCTCTGGAAATGAGGGATACAACCAGTGTCTCGCTGTGGGATGAGCTTTCATGCTAGTGAGATCCAGACAGTGCTCTGGCTGGTATATCCAGACATGGACAGGAAAAGGCATTCACAGAGGCAGATACAAGATAAAGATGTGGAGTCAATGACCATTTTTGGAGGGTCTCCTGGACTTTACCAGGTGCACCAGGCCAATTTTCTGATCAGAGTATTTCTTGTGAGGAGCTTGTGAGGAGAACAAGACAGGCCCACTCACACTGGCCAGCCTAAAAGCTGTAAGTGCCTGAGCAAGGTGCTGATTCAACCAGACTGCTCACATGAGCAAAGATTACTCATGTACAGGCTGCAGGACCAATACTCCAGGGCCCCTGTGACTCCTTGTTGACTCAGGAGTCTTGTCACTGCAATTACCACCAATCCATTCCCCGACGTCATCACTCAACCCAGAAGTTGGAGGAATCTCTTTATCATTGCACAGGTAGAGGACAAGCTTTGCGAGGACATCCAGTCTTACTGGGGTTTCTTTTTTTGCTCTTAGCAAAGATAGGAGAACACATCACTCCTGCTGCTGCCCCCATAGTAGGAAGGGCTCAGAGAGATAACATCACGTTGGGTGATTGACTGCATAGGGCAGCAAAACCCATGTTCAGTAATTCCCCATCCACCACTCTGTCAATTCCTGAACCAGCCAGCTGTGCCAACACACTTGCACATATACAGTCATTGTCATAAGACACGTGTCACTAACTCATCATACCCAAGGACACCTGCAGTTAGGTACCTTTTCTGGATTACACCCTTCCCTCTCCCACACAGCCAGTAAGATACTCAGTTCCTCAGGGAGTAACACACACACTCACCCACACCCTGACCTCTGTTTCCCTTTCCATGCAGATAGGCTTACTTCCAGGTGGGGTTGCGCACCCACACAAGCTGGGAAACTGCATGCAAACTGGGAGAGTGCATGTTTGTCCTGTGGCTTGCTCTCAGGCACAGCCTGGTGCCTAAGGAAAAATCCTCAGCTTAGCAAGCTTGCTGGCAGGAGAAGGACATGCCCTTTCTATCATTTCTGTCCCCTTTCACCAAGACAGTTTATGAGAAAGCTGAAATGATCTGAGAAGTCACCTCCATCCACCCTTCTTGGCTACAGAAATCCCCACAAACAGTAGAGACATCTCCCAGGAACCCAAATACATCTCACATAAAGGAGGCCTCTTGGTGAGGTTTCCTAGTAGCTGTCCCATAGCTGCAGAGACGGAGACATCAGACCTGTCACTTGCACCACCAAGCAAGTGGCAGGTTTTCATCTGAGGCAGGAGCAGTGAAACATCACAGGCAGTGACAAGGTGAAATGCTCAGTGTGTAGCACGGAGATGGTGACGTCTCACCGACATGCTGCAGCACATTCCCACAGGCAGGGAGGAGGCAGGCTGAGTGTGGATTAGGGTGGCAAGGGGTGGTGCATCCTCCCAGCAGAATGACACCTGCTCCTCCATCCCATCCCAACACACATCTGACACAGCACCAAAAGACCCAGGAATAAACCTCTTGGGAAGAGGAAAAAATGAAGTGGCCATTTCATTTCACTTGCAAGGAGTTAACAGCACTGCCTGGCATCACTCAGTGGAGAAACAGAAACAGGACTGAGGTTAGAGCCCAAATGTCATCCCAAGTGCACAGCCAGGGATTCCTCCCCCAGAGGTCTTTGATACAACACATTTATTTTGCTGTGTGGCAGTACTGTACAGTACACACACATTACCAACAGTTTCAGAGCCCTGAGCTATCACCTCTCCTGCCTTCCCTGAATTTTGGAAAAGGGGCAGGACCACTGTCTCCTTCCCCCATTTCACCTGTGAAGAAACAGGACAAGAAAAGTCCAAAACCAGAGAGGCACTTGCTGACAGGACTGGAGATGAAGCTCAGGAAGCTGGACTCTCAGTCCACTACTCTCACCATTAGGGTCCCCTTTCCCTGGTGCTGGGAGGGGAAGCCCTAGTGCCAGCTCTCCATAAGGTCTCACTCCTCTGAGAAACTCCTGAACAGAAATCAGACTAAGGAGATTGCAAAAACTAATATAAAGCCTGTTGGATTTTAAAGGGACTTACCACCTTGATCTGAGAAATGTTTGGGGGCATTCTAGGCAGGGTTAGGATTCTCTTAAATTCTGTAAGATTGTTTAAGAAACAGCCAAGGAGAGGCTTTTGCTTCCAGTACAGTCCCACTGAAATCTGAGTGGAATTTCCCCTGTTCAGATGGGGAAAGAAAGTACCCTGTCCTTCCTGACACACGGTATCGCACACCATCTCTTTCTAAACTATGAAACAGCAGAGCTCCGGTACCAATTCCACCTCTCAGCACCACAGATAAGCTAATGCTGTAACAGGCAAGGACAGTGCAGATGTAACGTGGGACAAGACCCCAAAGCAGTCCACAGAATAGGCAGAAACAGTCAGAAAGGCAATGTGCTGTGGAGAGCAGAAGGAAGGGAGGGAGCACTTGGGCTTCTCCCACCAGTTCATGTCAGTACGTGGAATGGTGCATCTGGCTCAGGAGAACAATGACCAGCTTCCCCAGCCGCGACCCCTTCAGCCACAGGAAGAGTTCATACAAGTTGATCTGCCACAGGCTCAGGGCTTCTGTGAGTGAGATCTGGGCCCTCCTGTAAAGTGAGTGACTCTTGCTCCTCTGGTACCTAGAATGAGAGAAACAGCTGCATTAGATCCAGTGGGATGTGGCCTGTCAGGAAGTAGACCTGTCCTACACCTTCAGTACAACTGACCCTCCTCGGGGGAGGGGAACATCCCATGTGTTTGGGATCCCACCAGCAGTGGGGACCCCTGGGATCAGGGATTTTCTCCAAGTAATGTACCTAAGGAGCTAGAGACTGCCTTTGCAGCATCAGTCTGGCAGGAGAGACACCCTGCTCCCTCATGAGCCCAGTTCCCTCCCCACTGCTTGTAGTGATCCTGGGCCATGGCGTCCTCTGCTTCTATGCCCAGACTCACAGGGACAGGTGCACACTCCTGTACCCTTTCCTGGTAGCACACTCATAAGAGTCCAGCGATCCTCACACACTGATTCCAGGAAAAGTAATTTTCCACCTTTCTTTAGAAGCAGAGGTTAACTGGGCTTTGCTGGTCCCTCGTCAGCCAGAGAAATAACTTATTTCTTCTGCAAGGAGGAAGAATCCAAGGCAGAAGTGCATTGACTCATAAGACTCACAGATGGAAATCACTTGCATGACTCCTGTTCCTGGCTTTTAAACCTCAGCCTGATCTTCTCAGTCAGCCCTAGACCCTCAATCAGGATGCAGAAACTGGCAGCACTGATCTTGCAGACCTTTCCTACCCACAAATACTTCCCAGTTGTGATGCCTGGAATGGGCAGGAAGCCCTTTCCCTCCTAGGGAGGGGCCAAACCCTAAACCCTTACCCTAAGGTCTCCAACTCCTTCCCTGTCTCCAGTCTGAGGACAACAGTTCTGTTCTCTGGACAGGCTGATGGGTGTGAGAACAGCACAGAGGCTGAGATGTGTAACTGAGCAGGGGTAGGACCACAGCAGCTGTGCTAATAAGGGGGCAACACGCACAGCTAAGAGTAAGAGAGGTCAAGAGGTGAAGTTAGGCCTTGTCAGGGCTCTGAGTGGGTGGCTTTAATAAGTCTTAATGGCCCTGACTAGCCTGGGGCCTCCCCCAAACCTCTGCTCTTAGGCCCAAGAGTTCCAGTTAACCTCAGGTCTGCACCTTCAGTCCCTGCCTGAGCTACACCAGAAAAGTAACGGTCGCCAACTCATGCCCTGCTGTGAAACCCCTTGACCTGGATCTCAACTCACATACTGACCTCTTGGCTTGACCTCAGCCCTGTGTCATCACCATGAACCTGCCTGATAACCACTGGACCTGATCTACTGATTGACTTTCTGGTTTGGCCTTGGATCTGCCCTGTGACCATGATGTTGCATTATGATACGGACTTTTGATTGGACCTGAGCACCATCTGAGGGTCTGTCCTGCTTGCCTCGCTAAGCTCCTGTGGGATTGGGCCCTGGCTGGTCTGCTGGCCCTGGGTTCCTCTGTGGCTCCTGGCTCCCAGGGACAGTCAGCCTCTGCTGCTCCAGGTCTGGTCTCTGACGCCTGGAGAAAAGACTCACGTGGAAACAGCTCTGATGCAGCAGCGAGACATGTTGAGGAAGGAGCTGGCACTGGCTCGTGTGCGCAGGGCTGACTCAATCCCCCTTAACAAGTCATTGGTTTTCAGCAGCAGCAGCATCTGGCGGGGGACATTGTTGAGGAGCTGGGTGATCTGGGGTAGGTAAGCAGCAGCATTGGACCGGATCTCCACATCCTGCGGCCAGCCAGGTCATGTCAGAGAGAAAGAAGAGAGAAGCTGAGGGTGCATGGGAAACTCAAGTCCAGATGCAGATGAGATTTGGCAGGAGACAACGGTGTTTTTCCAGACCATGACACCAGGCCGGAAGCTAAAGATCTCTCTGTCCTGCTTTCCTTCAGACAACTAGCTATCCCAAGCACTCACAGCACAGTCACAGCTCACTCTTCCCATATCTCACCCAGTCCTCAGAACGATAAAGCCCTGTCCTCTGACTGGCAGGATTACTAGCCTCTCAGGAGAACAGGGCACTCACTGCTATCTCAGTTCTCAGCCCCAGGCAGCACATAGCAACCATGTGTCATTAGCACCCTTGCAGCCTTCTGACTGAGTCTCACCTCACCAGCCCCAAAGCTGGCAGAGCTGCAGGTAGCACAGGACTGCTCAGGAAGGTGGAGGCATGTTGCAAGGACAACCAGGCTGCTCCTTGTCCTGCTGTCCCATCCAACTGATGAAGCTATACCGATGAAGCTGTTTCCAAGGCCTGGTTTACACCTCTGTCCTCAAGACAACTCAGCAGAGGTGAGAAAGCATTACACAGTTAAGTGTCACGATAACACAGAAGAACAAAAACTGTCACATATCAGATTAAGGGTCTGTCTAGCCCTATATCCTGCCTGGCAGCAGCCAGTAGCAGACACTTAAGAGTGTAAGACCACGTAGACACAGGGTGATCCTTCATGTTCCTTGGTTTCCTGGCTTCCAGCAAGTACACTGCCCACGGTAAGACCCCAGTAGTAACAGATGGGCTACAGCTTGAGCCACTTAAGATGGGCTCTTCTCCAAACATGAGCCATCATAGCATACAAGACAGCCTGTCTCCACTCTTCTGCCTCTTTGTAGATCTGAGACTTCCCCTACCCTTACAGTATATGTAGCACAGTGTGGTGTGGAGCAGATCCCGCAGGCATACCAAATCCCTACCTCTTCCTACAGAAGCCATAACATGAATCAGCAAATCCAAACAGAAGTCCCTGGAACACCTGAAATCCCTAGAATCCAGCAGAACACATTAAGATAGCAGTACGTGACTTCTTACAGGAGGGACGCTCCTTTGTGGGAAAGGGAAAGGAAGCTCTAAAACCTTCTCTGCTCTGGAATGAGGGCTGGCTGGCCTACACAATAAGGGATCTTACAATCATTCTTTGTGAACTTCAGATGTATTAAAAAGGAAAAGACCTGTACAAATCAAGTGTGTGGGTCATGATGGTCAAGAGATGTATACAGATCACACTGCTGGCAAATAAACCTTTGTGTCCTCCTGCCTCTGCCTTTGACCAAATATAAAAAGCTTCAGCAATAAGATACTTAGCTCTCCTAAATGTTAAATGTTTTGTTCTGTTGTTTGTTGGCAGAAGATTCCTCCCTGATTACCTCTTATCCCTTATCCTAGACGGCATCACTGCAGAGACTACTTTATTTTCCACACACAGGTTTTCTTTTCTATTTATTTTCTTTTTATTTTTAGCTCCAGCTGCTTGTCCACATCACAAAACAACCACATGATCTGTCATCAGAACTGTCATTTTCTGTCAAGGGCGAAGCCTGTGTGCAAAGGAAGAAGTGAGCTATGCCACAGGACCTGAGAAAAGCCCCTTGGCTGCAGTTGCTGATGCTGCTGCAGGATGCAGCAGAATGCAATTATAAAATCAGAAAAGATGAGGCCAGCAGCCACCCCGAGCAGTCAGCTGCCTGGCCTGGGCTTATGGCAGGAACAACTACACCTATGGCAATTCTCACACATTTGTCTAGCCTGCTCCTAGAACTCTCCGGTGATGTGATTCAAAGCCTCTCCAGCTCATGTGCACCAGCGTTTCACTGGCCTTGCAGTTAGATCTGGCTTTTCTCATGTTTAACCCCAATCTCCTTAGCTGAATTCAAACCCTTTACTTCTTGTCTTGTTTGCAGTGGTCTTTAACAGATTTGAAAATCACTATTACAACTCCTCTCGACCCTTGCTTTTCTAGACTTTTTCACCCTAACTTGCTCAGATTTACCTCATGGGTTGCAACTGCTTGACCACTAGTCCTTTGTAGCTTCCCACTGGACTCGCCCCACCTTCATTGAACCTTTCAAGAGATGCAGTGCCCCAGGCTGGAAAGAACACTTGATTTTGTTTCAAGATTTCCTTGTCTCACAGGCTACTCTCATGCCAATACATCCTCAAGCACACTCCCTGAAGCTCTGAGCTGATGGTACCTGCCTACACAGTGCTTGGCTCTTGCTGCTGATACAATCTTTCAAATTCACCTCTAAACTAAGGGCAAGCAGCAGCTCATTTCCTAATGCCACAGCAAATCTGCTCATCTCCCCATTATCTGCTGCAGGATTATCCAGTTTCAGCATTAATTGTGTCATGTAGGCAAAGACAACAGAGCTGGCTCCATACACGCAATTCAACTCAATGACAAAGTTCATTAGCCCACACAAGGCACCATGCAGCTGCAGTTACACCTCTGGCATAACCTTCACAAGCCAGTTTGGGATAAACATTGCTCATTAGCTCAAATTCAACGCTGGCCTTGTAATATTGGAGCCAGCTCTGTGTCAATTTGCTTTGGTGCCCCTGAACTTTTTCCTGGAGCTACCAGCTCCAGAACTCACCAGATCAAGCACAGATCTGCTAGGCACTCACTACATTATTTCTGATATGCAGAAAATTAACTCACATAGGAAGCAATCAAATTGCGGGGCAGGGGGTCCATTACCCAAGGTATCTGATCTACTCATTGCTATTGATAATGGCAAGGCAGTGCAGCAAATTCTGCCACAACCATCATAATGAAATGGCAACCCAAAGGAATGTCCAGAAAAGAATTTCACAGGACAGTGTTATAATGCTACTTAAATGAATTTCATCCTCTCTACTAAAAATGCAGGCAGATAATAACAAAACATAGGATACTATATGTTGCTATCTACAGACACCAGTCCAATGGCTGAAATCACATCACTATGCTCATCTCTAAAAACAGCACATTTGGCAGTAGCTGCTACTATTCTTAAGGCAGTGTGTGTGTGCGTGTCAGGAGTATGAGGAGGCATGAGGAGGATCCCAGCATGTGTGGATAGGAAAGGGTGGAGAATATAAGTGGCAAGTTCCTAGATTTGTAGTGATAGAGTCGACAGGATCTGCAGTTAAGCAACCTTGACTCCAAGTTAATAGGGTTTCTGATTGGGTGGTAATTTCCAAGGGTTTTTAGGAGTTTGTATCAGTGCTGATAGTCATTTACATGAATAGTGATAATGCATTATCCTTCTCATGTCTTCCCACTAAGCCTTTATGTCTCCTCTACCTTAGCCTAGCCTCCTTGATGGTTCCCTGCACAGCAGCATTCAACATTTTTTTAAGAAAAGACTGATCTACAAATGTTTCCCCTGCCAGAACTGGTGAACACTTAACCATTAAAATATTACACAAAACTTAAGCAGCCCATGACAAGTGAAACAGGGGAATTTATTCAGCCACTATAAAACACATTGCAGAAGGAATCCTGGCTCTTTCTAGCTCAGTTATCAATGCAGAATTTGCTATAGAGCTGCCAGGGGTTGCCCAGCATCACTGTGACATCAGGTGCAAGTGGTTACAACAAAGTACCCAAGGAGAAGGAAGGGCCCGCAACAGGGAAGGGTGCACAGGACCTACCTCGCTGACTGTGACTGGTGACCGGTCAATGCCCCTGTTGACAGACTCCCAGGATCTGGCAGTCAGCATGCAGGCAAAGAGAGGGTACAAATCCCCTGCCCCAAGCCGACGGCTGTACTTCTGCACCCTCTTCATATCAGCCTTGATGAGGGCCTGCCAAAGGTGGCAGTAGTCCATGCGGAACGACTCACTTAGCACCTGAGGAGGGAGACACAGCCATGAGAAGTCCATGGAGGACAGGGAACAGCAAGGTGGGGAAGCTCTGTGCCCCCTAGCTGTGTCCTATTCCCTATTTCAGGGCCAGGAAATATTCTTGGAGGGTTATGGGAGTAATAGGAAAAATGGATTCATATGGGCTCAGGGGGGCAGGCTGCAGCTGGGTCTGCTCTTTCATCCTTATGCCCACAGGCAGCTTCACAAGTCCCTGTTAGCCACCATAGCTACATACCTGGTAGAGCCCATGGTCCAGAAGGATAATGTGGGCCTTGCCAGAGGCTGGGCATTTCTTCACTAGCACGTTGCCTGGGTGCGGATCGCAGTGCACAAAGCCATTCACAAAGATCATTTCGCTGTAGAGCTTCCCCAGGTTGCGAGAGATCTGTGAGGAGACAGGAGATGGCTGCACACTGCTATCCACAGCAGGGTGCCTGCTGGGGAGGGGGACAGCCTTCCATGTGCCAACACTGCAGGAAGCAAGGGTCTGGTATGTCCTGATGTCCCCATGCAGAGCTCTTGCAGCTCCTCACACTGACAAGTGCACAGGGTGGCTGCTCACATCTACTGTGGGTGACCCAGGCAAGGCATAAAAAGACAAAATACCAGTGCATAGGAACAGGGTTTCTGGTAATGAGGAGGAAAGTGAGACAGCAGATAAGGGCAGACAGGCATTCACAGGGAAGGCATGGAAAGAGCTGCTGGGGTGGGTGAGAGACTGCTTGGAGAAAGACTCAGATGTTTATATCTATGGATGGCAGTAGGACCCAGAGGAGAGGGGTGGGAGGAGACTCAGCTTGTCCGTCAGCTTACCAGAGTGAATATGGGTTCCCTCTCTCCTCCGTCCCCTCACAATGCCCCCCACTTTCCGTTCCTTTAGTCAGACCCATGCTAATCTGATTTGTGATGTCTGCAAACATGAAGCAGCACAGAAAGGCTGCTCATATCATCCTGTCACCGCTGTGTCCCTCCATGCCTCTGCTCCTTATCACCAAGAGATGTTATTAAAGACCTCCTAGGAGCAAGCAAACATCCCCAGGGCCTGGGATCAACCCCTCACCATGCACTAACACAGCAGACTTGCCCTGACATCCCATCGCTGGGCGTCCCTGCCATCAGAGAGCAGCACTGTGCTCCACCACAGAGTGCTGAACAAGCAATTAAAAGACAATCTCTATAAATGATTCCAAGCATGCCCCCAGACACACAGTGTAAGCAGCAAACACAGCATAAGCAGCAAACAGGCAGCTGTCCCCATAATCAAAGGTGGTAGAAGAGTTAACTGGGATACTAACAAAAGCTTATCCTGCAGAAAACCAGACAGACAGGGAAGGGCTTGCTTTACCCAACTCTGAAATGCAGACATCTTTGAAAAGAGCATTTGTTATGAATAGTGCTCAAGCAACCACAAATGAGGAGAAAGAATGGGAATCCTTCCTGCAGCACACCAACAGGGACAGCTGTGGGAGGAGGTGGGACAACCCTCCATCCCTCAAGTGGGACCCGGAGCCACTGCCAAGTCATATGCTGCCCTCATGCCAAATGATGCACAGAGGTGGCATAGCACAGCCCTGCGCTCTCCTGTCCTGCAGCTCCCCTAATTCCACACAGGTGCTACTGGAAGTACTGACTGAGGGAATGATGTTTCCTTCCTGAATCACTAGCAGAGATCACTGGAGCAACCCTTATAGGTCTCCCAGATCAGTAAGCTTTAAAATTGGATAGGACCAAAGTACACCAGGTGCTGTGACCTCCTAGAAGAGCTGAGTAGCACTTGCAGACAGCCCTAGGATGTGCCAGGTAGTCTGTTTTGAGCCATTCACTCATTCACACAGCCTCCCAGGGACCTGCACACCAGGAGGAATGGACCTGGACATCATAACTGATCACAGCATCAGCCACAACAGCCTGCGCACACCCTGAGCAAACCCCACTTTGCCCTCTGTGCCTCAGCTGTCTGTCCTCCCAGGACCAAGAAGAGCACAGAATTACTGAAGATGAGGACTTGGAGACAATCTGGGGCACAACATAATGCTTCACACCCATTAAATGTAAGTCCAGACAAGAGCTGTCAGTCCTGCAAACCTGTTGGTTGCTCATGGCTGAAGCCTGGAAAGCTATTAATTTGAGGGACTGGAGGGAGTATGGGCTGCTTCAAAGATAACTGCTTCTTCTTCTGTGCTGTGTAACAGCATAGGTTGGGAAAGTCAAGCAGTGGAACAAGTTGCCCAAAGAGGCTGTGTAATCTCCATCCTTGGAGGTTTTAAGGACCTGACTGGATAAAAACCTGAGTAAGCTGGTCTGACCTCATAGCTGACCTTGACTTACCAGAAGTTTTGATAGGAGACCTCCCAAGGTCCTTACCAATCTCAAATATCCTAGGATCCTACAAAACCACCTCTCACCAAGGCATCCATGCCACCCTCATAACAGCATCTTGTGGCACGGCTCCAGGTACAGGGCAGCTCTCTCGTCCCAAGTCACCGTCAGCTGACAGTTTACCAAACAGATCTGTGGTCACAGTCTTTTTCAGCCCATGATGCAACACAGAAGAAGTCTTGGATTCACCTTCACATCTTACCATGAAAACAGAGGTGTCACTGCCCTGTTCAGACCCACAGGCTGGGTCATGGGTACAAGAAAATCTTCACCGCAACATCCCCATCCTGCCTCCCTTCCCTGCTGTACCTAAATTTCCCTCTTCCCCAGGATGCAACCTTGAGTATCTGCATCAGTTAATTCATTGAAACTAGACTTTATGGCTTCTTTAAAAAAGAGGAATGCATTCTGTATAACTGAGTTAGCATGCACAAGTGATGTTACAGGGGTTTATGATATAAGCATTTAAACAGTCTTGTGAAAAAAAAAAATACCCAGTGTAAGAGATGGAGTTGTGTTGCACAATAAAGTATTTTTGCATATTTTTGTCTATTGACATCTCTCTAAAATAGGATTAAAATTAACCTAAGATAGAAAGCACCAATATTGTCAGATTGTAAACCAAAAAGGAAGGTTATATTGCTAGGGCTTAAAGCATAATATGTGATTAGTAACCTATCACTTATAATTCAGACAAAAGGAGTTCATGTTTCTAGAAAAAAGTTTAGGAAAAAAATATGAAACCTTTATAAACATTGGTTCTCCAGTACTGTGCCCCATCACTATGGGCCTTTATTCCACCCTTATTGAGAAGGCCACTGGATAAATAACATATTCACTTTAGAAGAATTCAGTTGGGTGAAATGAGGGAAAAAGAAACCCAAACAAAATACATGAAAACCTCTTCTCAGGAGAAAGGACGGATTTAGCTTGCATTTAGGCTGGGTAAGACCTTGGGGTGAAGGTGCATTACAAATTAGACAAAAGGTTGCAGACATTCAGAGAAGCAAAGACCAAAGTAAACACACAGATATTTTGTTATGACACAGAGAGGTAATCATTCCTTTTCTTGTTCATCATCCAACACAGTGAGGTTCTTATCGTTAGCAGGGTCTCTCAGCATTGTTCTGTGGCACAGTGTAAAAAAATTATAACCACCATTGGAATCCTGCATTCAATTCCAGACACCCCATTAACAGAGAGACACAGGCTACACAAAGTGAGTTCAGAGAAAGCAAATAAATGAGCAGGAAGCAGGAGGAATTTACTTGAGAAAAGATTAAAAGAGCTGAAGATTCCAAAGCTGGCTAAGGAATAGCAGAGGAGGGGCAGTCTACCAATGTTAGAAGGTTTGAACAGTAAGGAAGTAGAAGCACTTGTAGTACTGGATATACTACAAGAAATATAACTGGGCAGAAGAGGGTGTAATCAAGAATGACATCATTTAGGCATAACATAAGAAAATAAAACGTGCTAGTCAGCAAGCAGAGCTGAGCTTGATATGTCAGGATGACACCAGACGCTGGCGCTGGCCAGAGGCACGTCCTTGCCTATTGCCAGATGTTATTGCCTAAAAGAAGTTCAATTTGTCTGCCTGTACTGAAGCAGAACATGATGATTACAGTCACCAAGTGAGCCTGTGGCCCCACCAGTCAAATTTCAAACAGCAACCTGCTATTGCCACATTATGTGACATGACCATGACACTGTGTCAGGCAAATCACACATTTTTCAGCCTAATGTTTTAATTTTGACAAAACTGTAGCTGAGGAATAAGCAGATTGCAGACGACGAAAGGGAGATTCAGCAGCCTGGGCAAAAACAGTGGAGTGACAGATACATGTATATGAGCCAGACTTGGAGTAACTCTTCACTAAACTAAACAGATGAAGTTCATTTTATGTATTCGGTATGGCAAGGATGCTACATGTCACAAACCATCCTACGTGAGGTACAAGCCAATAGAGAAGAAAATAAGAATGCAGCGCAGACATTAAGGATTGTTATTGTACAGTATCACATAGTCTCTATAAACTGGTCAAGTTCACTGGAAATAAGTAAGACAGAAAGCATGACTTTGGAAGCTGTTGCAAAAATTCAGTCTTTACACAGTCAGAACCTTTCCCCTAAATCCCAGCCTAATTTTAATGATGTCCAGTTTAAATCTTTTCCTTAGCTAATATAGCCATACTCCAATGTATTAATCAGTAAGATAAGTATCACTGTAAATGCAGCATAAATACTGCCCCGTTTCTACAAGATATTCCTTTATCTGATGTGTTGTAGAAGTCTTTTACACAGTTGTACTGCACTGGAAACACACATTTACCCTGTGATTGACTGATATCCCTAAGTTAATTCTAATATGTCACTTCATTCTGATAAACTCCCAGCATGTTTAAGAAACTCTTCTTATTAGTTTTTAAGCACACAGTTTTTCACTTTGTATT
The DNA here is from genome assembly GCA_024611175.1 of Megaceryle torquata. Classification (NCBI taxonomy): domain Eukaryota; kingdom Metazoa; phylum Chordata; class Aves; order Coraciiformes; family Cerylidae; genus Megaceryle; species Megaceryle torquata. The sequence goes on along the minus strand of JANIJG010004325.1, from coordinate 47,415 downwards.
GCTCATTTTTATCCCTTTCTATCACTTCAGTCCTCAAGGTCACCAACTGCTATTGCTACTCTGGTCCTCCCCTACAATGACAGAACCTCCCAACTTGGTGTCATCAACAACCTCCTTCGCACAGTTCTGTTTGTGTCGAGGTCATCACTGAATTTATTAAATAAGATCAGTTTGAAGAGCAAACCTCACAAAATTCCACTACAGTAATTTCTTTCCACCATTGCTTCTTTCAGTTTCTTACTTGCCTTGCAATTTCCCTGCTAATCCTCACCTTTTCTAGTTAACTGACTCGTATTCCATGTACCAACTACTTTACCGAGTACACTTAACTGCATTTCTGTCATCTGATTGAGAAGAACCCAAGCTGTAGTATAGGTAGCAGCAGTGATATATTTATTCTTGTATACTTACACAGACACAAACTTTTGCTACCATCGGTACTGAAAGCCTAGACAACCTGTTAGCCTCACATGAGCTACTAAGAGCTACTTTTGATGAACCTGTATTATATTCCCTTCCATACAGCCCCATAGCAGCAAACTCCTGGGCACACACCAGTCTCTGTATGCAGCTCTCCTCTTAACAAATCAGCAAAGCAACCCGACAGTAACTAAACACTGGAAAGTCCATCACAAGTAAGTATCTGTAAAAACAGCAATATGGAATAATTAGCAAGAAACTTCTCAGAAATGAAAGAATGTGTGCACATTTGAGCCTATGAAAAGTCCTACAGTAAAAAAATGACACATATATCATTCTTGTAGGTAGCTGCAATGTAACAAACCAGCCTGGGTTATGCAGGAAAAATCATTGATGCTTTCCTGGCTTTGTGCCTCCAACTGACAAGAAGAAGAAAGGCAAAGAAATAAATCCAGTGATATGGTCCCATAGACCTGATCTCACCACCTGCCCCTGATAAGTCCCAGATGAAACTGCCTGATAGGGCAACATCCCTTCCCATCCCACCTCCATCTGTGACTGTCTCTTTAGATCAGGAGCAGATACTAGTCTGTGGCCTTAATTTGGCTGTAATATTTGCCAATTATTTTAAGAGATGGCGACACTAACTTCTATTGATCTCATTAAAAGTAAAGGTCATTGTGCAGCTCATTTCTCAGGGCTCAATATTACCTCCTCAGGCCAAAATAATGGCATTGATTTTGGAACCTTAATCGAAGGTTAATTGGATTGAAGAGTGTATTGGGCTTTTACTTTCTTTTGTTGTTGTTATTACAGCCATCATCTAAGGGTTTGCTTAATCCTACTAGGGCAACCCTGCCCAATTAAACTGGGTGTCAAATTAGCAAAGAGTGCATATAGAGAAGAGCACAATTCGGAGCCTGCTCCATGTTTCTGCTCCGAAACAGCTCTTGTCCAGCAGATTAGTATGGTCACACACAAGAGATGCAATTTCACGTTCTGACTTCTGTGATCCACTTGTGAGGATCAAAACACAGTGCTCTGTAACGCAGTACTATCACTATGCACTGATCCAGCATCACAGCAAGGTGATGTCTGGACATACACGATGTCATTAAGACACAGGAATGTTTTTTAGGACTCCTGGAGTGTACTTCTGGCATGCCCCATACTCTTTGTTGGGGATGGAGGAAATTATTTTCCTGCTCAATGCCTCATCTTCCATGGCATTTAAGTGGGGAGAAATAGTCTGAATCATCTGCCTAGGGAACTGAGGGACTAACTTCGTACGTTTCTGTGGATTCTCAAATGAATAAAGGTAGAGAAGAGGAGTCATTGTTTATTTAATTGTTTCTTGCATCTCTGTCAGATCCAAAATGGCCATGGCAATCATTTTACCGTGGCTTTAAATGTAGCCACATTTCCTTGGATTCAATGTAAAGTACCCTGCTGAGACCTGAGCAACTGACTGACACTGATGCTTGAGACTGACTTTCAGTAAGAAGTTGGTTTGTGTGTAATTCAACTCTTTTACCTGGCATCTGCACAGTTCAGAAGCTGGAAGTGCTGGAGGTCACTATACTTGCTTACCCGTGCCTTATGAATTTTCATTAAGCTTCAGACAAGAGGAAATGTAGGAGAATCTGCAAGGAAACCTCTCCCCAGACTAAATCAGCAGGCGCAAAGAGTAAGAATAGCCATTTTCCCCAGAAATGGTGTTCTTCTCCATGCTCCATTTCATCTCTGCACTTGAGTGTTATAAGCACAAATACTTGAGACATGAGAGGTTTCCACGCTTGTGCTGACAAAGGGATCCCACCCTGGGAAATCCCACTTAAAATTTAACAGCTACAAGTCAGCAGCTCCTGACTCTTGGCAGAAGGGTAAATTCCACACTGAAAGGCTATTTCAAGTTTCAAAGCTGTCAACCATGAGAAGCTAGCTGGGCCCTTTATCGAGCTAAGAAATGCTGTTCCAATGCAGAAACCATTTAGTAACAGAAGGAAGCAAAAAGCCACAGTAGGATGGGGTGACAGATGGCAATAATTGTGCACAATAGCTCATCTTAAGTACCTTAGCTGTTTGCTTTCACTTCTCAGCTGGACAAAACACTTCCCTGACTTCTGAATCATCTATGGCTCATGACCAGGCTCTTAGTGAGCTGAAGTACATGGCATCATTTCCTTTCCCTGACTGAAGTCCAAGCCAGGGCGATCATGGCTACCTGAGCTGGCTGGTTAGTTGAAGGCAATACAGCACAAGCATATATTACTGATTGCCAATAAAGTAACAGTAGCATCTGCACGCCCCACAGCTCCCACAGCCTGCTGATCCAGCAGCCTCTGTGGAGACAGGCAGAGCATCCACAAGGAGGGACAGGAAGGACACATAAAGAAGATCAGAGATAAAATAAAGGTTTGTATACAGGCAACATCTCTCTAAATGAAATCAGGTAAAATGAGAATGGGTGCAAAAAGAGCATTTGTGTCATTCTGAATCTTCTTTAAAAGTCCATGCTTTGAGTAGCCTTGCTATCCTTCCTGCCTGCATACAGCATGCTACAAACACCTTGAGAGTCCCCAAGTCTGTTTTTCTTCCATTCCTTGCTCTACACACCTCTACCAGATGTATCGTCCTAACCAAGACTATAAATGCTCTTGTGTCTTAAAACAGGAACAGCCCAGTTTCCAGGTGGCCCCCTTGACCCTGCCATGCTCTGGTCTTCCCTCAAAATTCATGCCAGCTCATTTCTTGATAACTCCCCTCTCCCAGCTTCCCTCCCACTGTCAATATCCTAGCTGCATGCTCATCCTCAGCAACACTTGCACATGAATAAGTAACTGTTCCACAGGCAGATATTTCAGTGTTTGCACTTGTCTTTAGAAATCAAAGCCTTCTCTGATTAAATGCCATTACAATCCAGCGCTTGGACGGATCCAGAGAGATTAATGTGCTTTTGGGCAGCTTTAATGATAATCCTGCTACAGACGGTATTAAGTAAATGTCAGTAACCTGGTTTGAAGGGAGCTTTCACCTCAGGGATCCTTTCCATTTAGAGAAGAGAGGCTCAGCTTGCTTTTCAAGGCTGCATTGTCACACAAGAGAAATCCTGCTTAGTGAAGACTCCTCTTCCGCTGCCCAGTAAAACAAAATGGAGTAAGATGATAGAGGCATCGATAGATAAATAGATTGAGGTGATTTATAGGGAGCTAATGCATCTCTTGAAAGCCAGAACTGCTGTATATTATAAACCATGTCACAGTTCTGAAACCTTGGTTGCCACCCCATCCTCATGCTCCTGTCAGTGTCTGCTGCCTTTTTCTCACTTGACCACCATGCCATGCAGTTCTTTACCCAGGGCACCAACAGCAGCAGCTGATAATGGACCTTGGTCATATTTGTCCTCATCTGCTGCACCTTCCCAGAGAAATCTGGGGTGTGCATGGCCCCTACCTCAGCTTACTGTGGCCATAATGACAGGCCTCATTCCCCATCACGTGATTCTGACAGGCTTGGTATTCCCTCCTTTCTACTGTTACTTTACTGGCAATCAGTAAAAGTTAATCATTAATTTCGAGGAGTGGGGAGAGAAAAGGAAGAAAGAACAGCTCAGTGCAGGCACTGAGAGAGTTCAGAAACTCCCCTACCGCTGAGCAGAGTAACATCCTATACCTGACAATTGCCAGAAACCTCTGGCACTTACACTATGCAGTAGTAGAAGTCTGTTGACAACTTCTTTTAAATTTTATCTTAGCGATTGTTTAGAAATCAGTTCAGAATTGGCAAAATATGTGGCTTCATGGCTGCATGGAACCTATTGTACTAAGATGTCAGCAAACGACCTTCCCAAAGGCATGGAAAAACAAAACAAAAAAAGCTGAATTTTCACCTAATCTCTCCTCCTGAAACAAACAAACAAACAAACAACAACAAAAAAACCCCAAAACAAACAAAACAAACAAAATGCAAAAAAAACCCCAAACAGCCTCTGCAAGCTATAAAAACTGAAAATAGCTGCTTCTCTACTTCATTTGGGCACATACTGGCAGCAAAATATCCCACTGAAAGGCTGAAGTAATTGAGTTTTCCACCCTGACTGGCTAGAGAAAGCTATGGAAGATTGCAAAGAATGTTTCTCCTTGGGCTTCTCCACACAGCTTTGCTATCTCCAGCAGTTTCAAAAAATTAAAAGAAGCAATCAAAGTCCCAGGGAGCTACCCTATGCTTATCTACCTAGAATGGATCTGCTGTCCAAGAACAGTGAGGAAATCCAGCTCAAAACCTGAATGTATGTATTGTTCAAGAGTCCTCTTGCTAATGCAGCAAAACAAGTCTTTCTGACTATTTCAAGACTTGAGGGATATTCACTGTTATATCTGAGTGCTATGGGCTAGATTTGACCTCTGCCTTTATAGCAGAAGGACAGGATAAAATCACTCAAAGGAACGACTCTTGCTTTTGACCATTGACCTGCCCAGGTGAATAGAGCTGACTGCATTTTCTGCCATAGACAAGGCTTTTAAAACCTCTCTTCATAGCCCAGTCCTTGAGCTACCACATGCTCAAGAGTCACACCACTATGGTGCTCTTTGCGGACCAGGTGCACCACTGAGGCACTTATCATGGTAAATAGGAAAAAAAACCAAAGGAAAAAAAAAGAAAAAAAGGAAAAATCTCATCAACACAAAATAGATGCAGAGAAGGCAGTGTATATACCTCTGATCAGATGACAACAACCTCTCTGACACCCTAATGAGAGGGAGGAAGAAAACCAGTGACACAAATGCTCCAAATCCTTCTTGGTGGAGCTGTGAAAGGAGAGAGACTGCACTTTCTATGGGTGAGGTTGTATTCATTTAAGAAGTCTCTTGAATGAAAATGGACCAGACACCTTGCCAGGAAGAGAGCATCATTCACTATTATCCATTGACCTTGGACTTTTTGTCACAGTTACGATGGAAAGACAGTCTCAAAATCTGTTTTACCTTTAGACCTTCCTTTCCTGTGTTTCAGTAGAGAAACACATGAAAAGGTTCCTGTCATTCTGCCTGCAAGGGTTACAAGAAAATATCTCATTGAGTTCTGTGAGGTGCAAGAGCAGAGGAAGAGGCAAAGAGAAACAGGCAGAGAACAGGCAGGTTACTCAGTCCTCCACCTGTAATTTGACTGAGCTCTTTAGGCAGAGAAAAAGCTCCGTGCTGATCTAGGGAGGCAGCTGAGAAGATAGAGTTAACATTCCCTCCCCTTGTGGGGCATACCAAGCTCACATTTTCCTCTTCCCTGGCAGGTCTTTGGCATGTTTCTAACTGACACCACATGAACTTTGACATGAATAGAAAGGGAGCAGAGAGAAGGAAGAGCAGAGAGAGGGGAAGCGTTTAGATTTCAGAGGTAAGTGGAGGGACAGATAAAGCACAATTCATTTTATGCTGTAGCTCTTTGATAGCCAGTCAACCAAGTGCAGCTTTGAGGCTCACTGATAGGGCACAAGGGAAAAGGAAAGCAGCGGTGCCTCAATCACCACTCACTGACTGGGAGAGGTGGCTTGACACACTGTCCAGTGGCTGAAAATCCTTTCCCCCAGCATCTTCTCAGCCCTTCTGGGAAGCAATACCTTCCTTTCCTCAAGAATCAATCAGCCACAGAGAATCCAAAGCACTCTCCCAACTTCATGCCACACATACAATTTCACTTGCTGGGGAAATGTAGCCTCTCTGCAGGGATGGACTCTGGCACCTGCTTAATGAAGGACTGCAAAGCTACATGGTAATGTAGGACCAGGAAGCAAAGACAAAAACGATTGCATCCAGAAAAAAAAATGGAGATTTTGGAAAGCAAAAGAAAACAACCCATGTCAGAATATTATGCAAGACACCATGGCTGAGGCTCCAGCACTCTAATAACTGTGGTGATAAAGGACCTATGATTTGTATCTCTTAGTGGTTGGGATATAAAAACTACATTCCGTGCATTTTTCCAGGAGAAAGTTAACGCAGAAGAGAGGGAATGAAGAGAGACAAAGAGAATCAGAAGCTAAAGTTGTTCCTTTAGGATAACAGGAACTCCCATTTTGGAACAAAGCATGCATATGTGCAGTGGGTCTGACTGAGCTGGAGTTAATTTTCCCCATAGCAGCCCTCCCAGTGCTGTGCTTTGCACTGAGAGCTGGAAAGGTGCTGATGACACACCCGTGTTGTGGCTGCTGCTGGGCAGGGCTCACACAGCACCGAGCCTGGTTTTCAACATTCCCCCTGCAGTGTGATGGGATGGACAAGAACTTGGGAGGGGACACGACTGGGACAGCTGACCCAAACTATCCCATACCCTATGACATCGGCTGAACTATAAAAGCTAGGAAAAGGAGGAGAAGTGGGGAACATTGGCTTGTCCTCCAGAGCAACCACTATGTGTTTGGAGCCCTGCTTCCTGAAAAGGACCAGATATCGCCTGCTGATGGGAAGTAGAGATTAAATCTTTGTCTTCTTTTGCTTCCACACGTGCCATTGCTTTGCTTCTTCATTAAACTGCTTTTGTCTTATCCCATGAGCTTCCTCTTTTCTTCCTCCTGGTCCAGCTGAGAGGAGGAGAGGGAAAGTGATAGAGCGGCTCAGTGAGCACTTGGTGTCCAGCCAAGGTCAAACCACCACAATATGTAATAGAAGAGCATGGTCATCTTTCATTACCTGTCTCCTTGAAGATCTCTAGCTGTGCAGCCTACAAGAAAGTGTTCCCCAAACAGGGTTCTGTACTCTTCCCAGAAGCACAAGAACTGAGATGTCTCTGATTGCTCTGTTCATATCTGTATATGGCCCCTTTTCTGCCTTCTCCTGTCCTGTCAGCCTCCATTTTGCATTGTCAGTTGATGTCAACATCAGTTTTGCATTGCCCACCATGCCCAATTCAAAGGTGTCTGAGAAACTACCTCATTGACATTGATGCCATTCCTCTCCATGTAGGCCCTGTCATTCACCTGTCCCCCTTCCATAAACTCCATGAGAAGGACACGCCTTGTTGAGAGCTCCCAGTAGATCCTGGGGACCTGAAACAGGAACAGATGAGTTAGATCAAGCATCAGGCTGGGAAAGCAAGGAGAATATATCTCACACAACCCAGAAAAGGTGTAAAAATAGAAGAAGCTGCAGTGAGGACTTGTTTTTTTCCTAAGCACAAGGAAGGTAAATTTATCTGCTGACCTCTTTGCCAGGACAGCAGCCACGTGTGCAAGGACAACACACTAATTCAACAGCAGCAGGATCTGTCCTCATGCAACATTTCTGGCCATGTTCTACAAGATTTTGACCACCTCCCAGTCCCACTGAGGTCTGAGAGCTTTCTTATCTGCTCTGCAGCTGCTGTAGCTGGGCTGTTTAACTAGTACCTATTGCAAGTTTCTGAATCATCCACTCAGCTCCTTCAGATAGGAACTGCATCTTGTTTGCTATGCACAGGGACCACTTATAAAACTCGAAAAATGATAAGCCATCGTCATAAATTGCATCTCTGCAGTGCCCCTTGGAACACAAACACCTCTGAGCTGACAAACCCTACATCTTAGGCCATCTGCAATTGAACTGGGAGAAAAATCAAGTGTCACAAATAAGGGGCTTGTCACAGAAACCCTGGGAGACCCTTAACTATCTTATTGCCAACATGACACAGTAAGAAGCATAAAATGTCAAAGCACTTTTCATTCAATCAGCAGTAAATCAAGCTGAGTGAGGTACCAGTAAGAGGCCCAGTGTCACCCAGGGAGGCAATGACGCAGGCATCTCTCAGGCTGGCTCCCCCTCTTCCAGCCTCTGTTTCTCCAGCCAAATTCTTTCCATGCTGAAGTCCCTACTGTCAAGAGTCCTTTTGCTGAAGTTCTCTCTGGGTATCACACACATCACTGTGCTGACCAATCTCCCAAGCTGTACAGATTTGCCTTTGCACGTGGGTGAAGCCACAAAGGCACACTCTACCAAAGATATAAGGGAGTTCTACCCATTCCCATTACTGTGCCCCAGTACAGAGATAAGCATTTTGGATCCTGTAAAGACAGCACCATCTGTGCAGCGCCCTCTCCTCACCTACCTGACTTGGACGTGGACTCAGGACTCACACACTGCAAGGGTTCAGTACCTTGTGGCAGGACAGGAAGAGGTAAGAGGTGCTGTCCGTCTAGTGTGACCAAAGCCAGGGGAACCAGCCAGGCCACTGTAGCTCATCCTAACAAGCAGCATTTGTTTTATACTCTGCTTGTAACTACTGACATTGTCTCAGTCCCTCACAAACTGCTTCTTTCACTGTTCCTGTCCTAGAGAGACCATTTTCCCAATGTCACACACTTTTACCCTACCATGTCTGTGCCCCTTTAGATCAAAGACTCCTTTGCTTAGCAGTTTCAGTGTCCCTTAGTCCCACCATTCAAAACTCCTGGCATACTTTGCATGTTAACCTAACCTTGCATAGACTTTGATGCCATGGATCCACTGTGGGCAAGGGGGATTCAGTATTTTCAGCCTTCCCAGCTTATCTGGATGTCCATTCTTTGCAGTTAGATTGGTCAGAAAGCAAACCAACTCCACAACTCAGTTCCCTAGGCCATCTAGCTCACTGATCCCTGCTGCCTTAGCCTTAGATCATTTCAGATGACACTCATTCTTGTCTCAAGATTTACAGAAGCAAGTCAGTGGGCTTGTAAAGCACTATCCATGCTCTTGGAGATGCTTCTCTCACTCATTCACTCACTCACTCAAATTCTTTAGTGATTTTTTTAATTACTCGGAGATGTTTGGCTGTAATGCTCGTGCATGGAAACAATTTATCTCAGGCTTTAAAAGCTCAAACAGGTTCACAACACAAAATCTACTTCTCAGCTTTCTAGCGTGTTTAGGAAAATTAATGATACAGGAGCCCAATTCTTCTGTTGCCTTTGGGTGATGAACGTGTCTCTGAATTGGCAGGTCAGACATGAGAATCCATTATTTAGCCATCTCAAGCCATTTGTTATTGTTACACATATTGATACCATGATAGCTTCTGAACCAAACAAGGAGGTGATTGGCTGTCTCCATGGGGATTTACTCCACAGTACCCTAGTTACAGCTGCAATGGATACAGCTCTCCAAGGTGCATCACTTCCAATAAGTGCCCACTCAGCAAAATCATTGGCCTTTGGCCTTCTGTAGCCCTGGTGGCTTTTAGCTATCTGTGTCTATGGGAAGGCCACTGCTGCCATGGAGCTCCAGAAGGATTGCCCCAAACCTGGAGTCAGGTGAAAAGGAGTTACAGTCCTTGCATGGAGAAAAAACAGATGCATCAGCCTATAAAGTCTAACAAAAGCTCACCTCATTTCAGACATCTGACATTTCCATCTTGGGATTTCAGCATGAACAAGATGTGAAAACCTCATTTTGATGTGTGTATGCAGAAGGGTCCAAAGGAAGGTGCACTTTTTGCTGCCTTTGTGCATGTGCAAATGCAGTTACGTTGGTGACTGTGCCTACAGCACTATGTGTGCTTCACCATACTTGAGTATTTCCAGAATGCACACGGTGGAGGCTTGTGCCTCTTGTATGTCAGCAAAAGATTTGTGCACATGCAAGTTTGAAGATGTGTGCTTATGTCTTTCCAAGAATGAGATGTGCACACTTGGTTGTACTTGAGACATCTGCAAGTGACTTTAGTCAGCGTGTAGCAGGGAAGGCAGAGTAAGAGTATTAGTGCAGAAGAGCACAGTGTGGTTGCAGCTGAGTTTGCATATGAAGGTAACATGAATGCATTAGCCATCTATGCATATGAAGGATGAATTCCAGAGTAAGAATGTGACTTTTTGCAGGAGGAAAGATTCACACGAACAGGCTTCCTCCTCAGATGCAGTGTCCCCAGTCCTACTTGACATTATCAACTTCAGTCTAGATTTTCTGTTTTATGTCTATTTCTTGTCCACAGCTGTGATGAGGCCCAGGAAAGGTACCACCAGATGCCTCAGCAAAGAATAGCAAATTCATGTGTCTCTAGACAAGTTCAGAAACAGTGTTTGGGAAAATGAGCGGCAGGTTCTACAGACTACTGGCCTCAACCCATCACTCCTCATCCAATATATAGTGCCTACTGTAGGAAACAGACAAGGAGGATGCACTTTCTGGTCTGTATCAGCAGGGTAGTCTAGGATGAACACCACAGAGGGACTGAGCTCCATTCTCCCTCTGTATGGTTCCTCTAGATAGTGAATGAGGTGCACAAGACACATCAAGTGAGACATACTTACATGGAAATATGTGTTCCCTCACCTTCAGGAAGTCAAAGTTCTTGAGCATATGAGCAACTTTCTCAGCATTTCTGCCTTCATTGAGGAAATCCAGCTCCAAGGGCAGATTCTTCTTAGCTTCTTCCACTAGCCACATGAACTCAAAATCTGGAAAGATCTGCTTCACAACCAAGAGAAGAACCTGAGAACATGGAAACAGACAATCAGCTGCATCCTGGCACCAAAGCCACGCAGCTACACACAGTGCTGTTTTGATAGGATCACTCCATGTAACTTACAGACAAAGAAAACCCTGCACCCCAAGTGCTTGTAGGGTTCCTGAAGTATCATAATGCAACACATGATGTTATGCCTTGATGGTGCAACATAAATTTTGTCATTCCCTTCACACAGACACATCTAGGAGTTAAATGATGGCACAGACACCAAAGGGAGCCCAGATGCCTACTGCCTATAAGAGAACAAAGCCCTGGGGAAGAGAGCACATGGCCAGATCACACCAAGGAGCAACTCTCTTCTGAGTCCCATATAATTCTAAAAGTCACTGTTTGGCTTCATTCAAATATCCTTCATATCATACAGAAGAGGAAGATCTAAAGTAAGACTTGGCACCTCTGTTACTTCTTCCACTGCTGAGCAAGAATTTTTCTAGCACAAAAAGTCCACTGGGGTGTTCAGAGAAGACTGGATTCTGGACAGAGGTAGAAGGCTACAGATCTTTAAAGGACACTTCTGGTGGAAGTCAGAGGGCAAGCTGCTCCGCACCATCAGTCACAGTCATCCTCAGCAAAGCCCAGGTGGTATTTTCTAAGTATCATATATCCACCATCCTTTTCTTCTTAAAGGGATTAGGTATTCAGCAACACAGGGCCTTGAGAAACCCAGTCAACGATGTTTTGGAAACATTTGCTTAAAGCAACATTTAAGGAGTTCTGGGCAGTCCTTCCTGAAGAAAATCAAGATTCTGCAACTGGATGGCATAATCAAAGCTACACAATACCTAAGCATGCTTTCTGTTCAAATGAAGGGCCAATTTCTTAATCAGTGTAACGACTGTTCACAAGCTGGCAAGGTGGACCACATCTTAAGAAAAATATTGGGGGAAGGGGAGCTTTTTTTCATTACTTGAGTCATAAAACAAGAATAAAACATAAAAATGCAATCCACTTTGCTGCGTTTATCTTACTTGTTCTGTTCATCCATCTGAAAGTGAAAACAGACTTGTCAGTGTGTGTTCCTGGACAGTTTCCCTTTCTAGATCTCTGCTGTTGAGGTGGGAATTCCTGCACTGCAGGAGGAACATTTAAGCACACAGAGAAAGCTGCTATCATTGAAATATATGACAAAAAATAAATTTATGAACCATCACTGCTCCTGTTCAGCTGTGGGAAAACATTTGTTCTCCACCTTATCTCTTATCTAAATGTAAGTTCCAAAACTAATGTTCCTTTAAAAAGGTAATCACCAGGTTCCAGACACTACTGAATGATTTTTCTACTGTTATATCTAGAGGCATAATTCCTTTCAAATTTATGTCACCCACATGAAATGCAATCAGAGATCTTAATGAACGTGTATATAAACTTCATAGGGGCTGCAGGATTATATCACTGGTGCCTAATGTGAGAAAATTCAAGCATTGTTTTTTGCTTTCTTTAAATGCTCTTTTGAATCAATTTGCCAACTTGCCCATCAGCGGGGACATACTTACCCAGTATTTGGCCTGTCTCTCTTCTGACATCTGTCTAACACATTGTCTTGAAATAAGTATTGAAATAAGCATTGTCTTGAAATAAGTATTAAGTGAAGTATCTCTCTCTGGGTTTATCAGATGCTGTACTCATTTTTAAAGAGTCGGCACTGATGCTATGAAACCTCATGTGAATTTAGGAATTTTCCATCTACTTTTTCCCATTCAGATTCCTTCCCATCAGTCTCTAAACAAGACCATCTCCATCAATATTTAAACCAACCTCCTATTTAGCTGTAATGTCTGTCTGATTCTTAAGAGAACCAGAACCTCAGTGCACACAACATGTCTTTCAGTGCAGCTTACACAGAAAGACTTTCATACAAGGATATGATGATGCATATAAGCCAACACTCCACAAGAGACCCTTTAAAAAGAAGGCCACCTGTGTCATGTTGTTACACACTTCCCATAGCTATGTGTGCACAACAGATCTCAAGAATGACAAACTAGACTGTCCGTAGAGAAAGGACAATACTAAATTGCCAAAACCAAATACACTGTTTTAGCTTCAAGTTTCCCGGGAGGATTAGCCTAAAAAGAGAAAAGAAAGGAATCATTCTAAAATTTCTTGTTTAAATGTCTCTTGCCAGTGTAACCAGCAATCACAGCCACATAGTGTGAGGGGGGATTTTTGCTGTGACACCCACTGTTAAAACAGCAAATGCCCCAAGGTGGATCTAGGTCTTGGTTCACTCATACACAATCTTCTCACTGCCTTGGTCTCACAGTCTTTCATTACCTTCTCATCCTTCTTCCTTGACTGCTTAGTTTCTGCCATCATGTTCTGGGCAGGACTGAAGGATGCCATAAGCCCCCAGAGAACTGCTGTGTATGTGATGACTCACAAAAGCAAACTCTTTGGGCAGACCACTGCAGTCAGTCCTAGAAAGGACCTGAATCAAATCCAAATCTACAGCTGGACCCAAAGCCAGTTCAAACAGTTCTCTGTTCTCAAACCAGCACTGAAAGATATATTCCATCTTACTGGGGTATCTTTATTGATCCCCAAAATTTCATTCAATCTTTCTTCAGAATAAATATTCAGCTGCAAACTGATACGCTCCAGCTGGAACCAGCTGTGCTTCTTTGCAGACGAGCCAAGATTGCTCAAAGCAGGGTGTTTTAGCTGCCTAAAGAAGCTTTAGTTATGTGCTCCTCTGAGAGGGTGCTGGCAGCATCTTTGAATCCTGATCTCCTGTGATGAAGAACTGTGTGTCACTGCACCAGCAGTACCCTCCAAACATTTATTAGACCCTCTCAGCATAATCTTCCCCTCTTTAGTCCCATGGACATACCTGTTTGCCAATGGATGTTCACATTACTGTACTAAACATACAGATATATGCTTATTAGGAGTGCTAAAAGCTTTACTACTACCATTACAGCCCAAATCTTTCCCCTCCATCTCAGCCCCACCTCCATTTCCTGTTCCCTACCATACCACTGGCATCTTTGACTCTTCTAGTACAGTGCCACAACTTTTCTCCAGTTCCTCCCTTTGATGGGCTAGAAGTGTGGGAAATACTACAGCATTGTACTTGGAACATGAGTGGTACCCACCATTCAGAAGAGGAATGGGAGGCAGGAACTGAAACATTTTTCCTAGCTGAATCCCTCATTTGTGTGCCTTGCCCCTGATAGGTGACCTTCTTCATATTTCAGTGGTTTTGTTTCCAGCATGAGTTAGCTTGGCATTAAGAAGCTGATCAATAAACAAAACTGAATCACAGCAACCTCTGCCACTGTTGAATCCACACTGGAATTTAACTCAAAAAAACCCCATGCTAATCATGGAGGATGATTCTTCCTTGGATGCACAGCCCTGACTGGAAGGGCAACCGAAACCAGTTTAATCAACCAGTTACTAAGCACGTTGGCTAAAGAGAGATTTCAGGACTCACTGTAGTTCTTAAATCTCATATGGACTTTCTCTGATGTCATTCATGTTTACCTGTCTTCTCCTTATGCCCTCCTTCACTTTCACCCTGTTTTTCAGTCTCTTCATCCACTCTATCACCTGCACTGCAACACTCAGCAATTTTCTGTATTATTCCCACAAGGCACCATTTATCTCTGTGAAGGTTTCAAAGCTACAGGACAGTGTTGTAATACCTGCTTATACCCAGACCAACTGTGGTCCCATGTGTTTCAATGGCAATGGTTCTGTAAGTCAGAGACAGCAGGTAGTTTTACCTCCATAAGCAAAATATCCTTGGAGCTCTGTGCTTGGACCTTTGGGTGCTGGATTTTCACTGCCACCGTTCTCCCATCCTGCAGCACTGCCTTGTGCACCTGAGCTAGTGATGCTGCTCCCAAGGGAGTGTCCTCAAAACTCACGAAGAGCTCTTCTATCTGCCAGGAGAAGAGAAAGAGGTATCAGACCGAGGTGCTAGAATATCCTAAGGAAAGCTCTGCCCACAGCCCAGAGAGAGACAGTATGTGACAAGTAAGACCCTTATATCTTTCCTCTGTCCCCTGCCTGAGCCTTGTCACTGCTTGGCCTCCCAGTGAACCCTGCCAAGCACAGACATGCCCTGGAGGTACTCTGCTTATGGAAGCCTGTAGCAGAGCCCCAGCAGTGCATTTCATCTAGGACATGGAGTGGCCAGGTATCATGTAAAGGACCCCTCCAGGAAGTCCTGAAAAGAGGTTGCAGTAATTATGGTCAACATACTTGGTTGTTACTGGCTGCAGAAGCCAACAGCTGTCCCTTTGCATGTATTTATTACCATATTAATAACATTTATTAATGTATTTAACGGTCGGGCTTGATGATCTTAAAGGTCTTTACCAATCATAGTAATTCTGTGATTTCTTTTGCAGATACTTAATAGCACCTATCATCACCCCCTGAAACTTGACAGCGCGTATTCCCCTGCATTACAGCAGCATCCCCTAGCTCACCTGGCAAAAGCCAGCACACGACCAGGAGCAGTAGTAATGGCTGGATTCAGGGTAGAGGGACAAAAATTGCAGTTTGCACCTCTGACAGCTTGCCCTGAAAACATATTTTGTGTGTCCCGGTTTCACTGCGATAGAATCATAGAATTAGTTTCCTATTACAGAAAGCTGCATTTTTTAGAAGACCACAGCACCCAATTTGGTGAGAACAAAGTTGATAAGACACTTTGTTTTCACTTGTGGCCTCTCATAGTATGCAGGTCTCCATAGTGATCAAAGTCTTCAGCAGTTTCAAGTCTGCCAGGTGCTAAACCTTGCAGCAGCAAAAGCCAGAGCAGCTGACCCAAGCTTGTCAACAGAAGTTTTCCATACCAATAACAAATTAGAAAGTTTACTGGGGACAGTATCTTCTCCTGATGGTCACCATCCCTGGAGGGCGTCACCCATCACTCTGCTCCCAAGACCTGCTCTCCCATTTATTGTGACTCTCATGTTTTCACTGGAGCTCTGGTACTCACAGTGCTTAACATCCATCATTCACTGCCAGAAGTGCACAGCTCACAACCATTATGTTGGACCTTGTGTACTGTCTATAAGTATTAATAGTGGGGTTTTAATTACAATTCTTTTTTATTAAATCTGTTTCTATTTCAACCATGGGTGCCTTTCCATTTCCTGCTTCCCCTTCCCAGGGTGGGTGGTCACTGGGTATTAGAACAACTGGCTAAACAAAGAAAAAGTGATGGACTTTCTCACTCCAATAAAAGTAACCACTGCTCTCAGCTCAGGAAAAGCACCAGGTGGGGACAGCAATGTACTTTGAGGGGAAGGGAGGAAATTATCATCAGCTCTGGCTGTGAAATTCAGGACTAGACTATAAGGAAAGTTACAGATGAAGAAGTAGATTTACCAGGGGGATGTACAGGAATCAGAGAGTAATAGAAAGCCCTGGGTTGGAAGGGACCTCCAAAGGTCATCTGGTCCCACCCCCCTGCAGTGAGCAGGGACATCCTCAACTAGTTGAGGTTGCTCAGAGCCTCATCAAGCCTGACCTTGAATGTCCAGGGTGGGGCCTCCACCATCTCCCTGAGCAACCTATTCCAGTGTTCTACCACCCTCACCCTTAGGAAGATCTTCTTCCTAATATCCAATCTAAATCTACTCTTCTCTGGATTAAAACCATTGCCACTTGTCCTATTAAGGAAGCAAAAGCCTAGAGCAACACGGGTGAGGCAACGGGATACGGGCAAAGGCCGGCCTGCCTGCCCTGAATGATACAGCACCCTGCTGGAGACCCTCAGTGCAGCACTGGGCAGCTCAAGCCCTGGAAACACTATTACCATGGTAGTGTGACATCAGCCTGGCTGACTAGCCAGGGCACTCCACACAGTTCATCAGCTCAGAGGGAGTGCCAACGTGGTTATGTGGTTTCAGGCACAGAACAAGCTCATGTGATGCTGGTTGAGAGTTTCTGTCCTGCTCTGTAGAGCAAGGTGTGGACAATATCTGAGGTATCCAGAAGTCAAAGGGAACCTGTCCCACCCTTCCTGCAGGCTGTGCTGATTTTGGGTAAGCAGCTGAGAAGCCTGTAATTTATGCAGTAACAAAAAAGAAAGAATGTCAGTGCATTTTTGTAACCTGCTTTTTAAAAGGTAATTAAAGATGGGAGATTCAGTGAGCTAGTAATTAAATATGAATAAAGACCTTCTAAGCAAAGTCTTCATGCAAAGCATTAAACGAATATTCTTTTTGCTGACAAGGAAGAAAAATACTATACAAGGAGCAGCCTGTTCCATGCTGCAGCTGCCAGGGAATGAGCCCCCTCCCACACCACCCTACCCCTTCTTTCCCAGCCCCTTCTACAGAAAACTATTGCTAGCAACGAACTGGAGCATTTGCAGCAATTAGATTCCAACAGAGACTCAGCTGCCTCCAGTAATTCACTAGGAAGGTGCTTTTTATTTATTTATTTTATTCCCTTTGGTCCTGGTGGCAAAATCAATTAAGTAAAACAACTGCATTTAAAAACAACTAGTTATGTGGTTTTTTTAATTACAGCAGGTCCATAATTCAAACCTATTGACAGACATGTCTCAAGAGAAAAAAGGGTTTTCTCTCTTCCCTCCCCAACCCTGCCCCTGTTTATTTCTCACTTCTGGAGAGATTCTCATTTCAGATTAGTATAAATAAAGAAACACCACCAGGACAACATATGGCTCGGGGACATGTGTTCAAGACACAGGGACTTTTGCCTTTATGTGAAGCTTGTCTATCAGCTGAAGAGAGAACCTGTTAAATGGGAAAGACTTAAGGTGGCCAGGAGCAGGTCGGGCTATGAGATCCCATAAAGAAGGAGAAAATGCAAACAGAGAACTTACCACATGAGGTCGAGCTGGGGATTTCTTCAACTCTCTCATGTCCCTACATCCTCATACTAAAGGCATGTACCCCTTACAGAGCAGCACCCAATACTACTAGTCTGTCATAACGGTGGTAACATCCTCCAAAGGTTAAAGCACAGAACTTGGAGTTCACTGGCCTGAATCAAGTAAGGTACTTCATAATAAGACCACAAATAAGTTAGATAACATTCTATTTGCTCTGGATTTCAAAAGCTTTTAGTTGCCTACATAGTCTATCCAACCATTTTCACCAGTATTGGATGCATGCAGGTTAAAAAACCGAAAGCTGCACATGTTGCACAGGAATAATACATACAATATTCCTATGTGACTAAATTTTCTAAGGAAACACCATTTTAATAAAGCTGTCTCTGGGAGTTCTTTTGGGCAGAAGGATTTAATTTAAAACCTTGTTACTTCAGACATGAAAGCCAGGTTAGCAGTCATGTCCATTAGAGCCAGCCTAGTTGCCTTACTGAAATTCAAGGGGGAATTTGTGTGCACCCACAGACTAGAGGAGAGGGCAGCAAGGCAAGTGACTGCAACAGAGCCAGGGAAATGATGGCTTCTCCAGGAGCAGAAGGAGAGAGCATGCACATGGGGGAGGGAGCAGATCACAGCCCGGCCATTAGAAGAGCAGGTGTGAGGCTGAGATAAAGCAGCAGCACAATGATGGCTGGGCTCCAGGACCCCCCACTTAGTAAATCACCCTCATTCATTATGAAATTGTCCTTCTGCAGCAAGCCAGAGGCAGCTAGTGCCTCTGATGCAAGCTCTGTGTCCCAGACAGGAAAAAGCAAGTGAGAAGCTGTATGAAATGGAAGCAGAGGTGAGCCAGGCTCCCACACTGCCAGTTGGAGAGTAGGGTCCTTCCAAGGGAGGGTGACTGCACCCATTTCATGCAGGCAGAGAATTCCCAGAGCAGGCTGCAGTCTTCCTGTTCATAAGCACTCAGATAATAAGCACCCTTAACAAAAATTCTAACCATCATTTCCAGGTTGGATAACTATCAAGCAAAGGTCTGGGACAGTCTCAGAGCCCACCTGATGTGGTACTAAAGGAATTTAAGAGCTACAAAGATGATGAAGGGACTGGAACATCTCTCTTATGAGGAAAGGCTGAGAGCCCTGACACTGTTTAGCCTGGAGAAGACTGAGAGGGGATCTTATTAATGTTTACAAATATCTGAAGGGTGACTGTCAAGTAGACAGGGCCAGTGTCTTTTCAGTTGTGACCTGTGCTAGGATGAGAGGTAATTGTAGCAAGGTGAAACACGGGAAGTTCCACCTCAACATGAGGAAAAAATTCTTCACTATGAGGGTGCCAGAGCACTGGAACAGGCTGCCCAGAGAGGTTGTGGAATCTCCTTCTCTAGAGACTTTCAAGACCCACCTGGATCTGTTCCTGT
>JANIJG010004325.1:0-20119 GCA_024611175.1 Megaceryle torquata | reverse complement strand
ATGGGAAAGGGAGCCTAGATGAGATTACCACAACTTGAAAACCTCCTGTGATGAGGACTCTACCACATCCCTGGGGAGGTTGTTTCCATGGTTGATAGTTCTCAATGTAAAAAATTTATTTCTTGTATCAAGATGAAATCTCTCCCAAAATGCCACAGAGCTGGGCCAAGTTGGCACATTAAGCAAGAAGGTAAGATTTAAGAAAGTACCCAAAAGCAAGTGAATTTCCAGAGACTGTTTTGACTCCAGGCATAAACATATCCCTGTCATGCACTGGCTGAAACCTGAGCAGGAAAGGGTCAACAGACCCACAACAAAGAGGCTCCACGTTAGTCACAGCCAGAGATGCCCCAAGGGCCCTGTCAGCAGTAAGCCTGGACTACAGCAGCAGTCCAGTGAGAAATAACCAGCTGCCAGAGCTGGAGGATATACAGGGACCTTTGGGAACACACATCACCTGTGCCTCATCTCAAATGCCTCTGATTCACCTCTGAAAGCCTGGGGGCTTTGAGAAGTGTATGGGAAAAGGGGTGGTGGAGGAAGAAATGTCTGTGGGCAGGTTTATGTGACTATACAGAGAGTGGCGAGGGTGTGTCTGGGGGTGTATGTTTGGAAGAGGTGGGATACAAGCATCTAAACAGCGAGTAAAGCTGTGCCAGGGCTTATGCAGAGAGTTAAGGAGACAGCACGGGGCAGTACATTTGTGTGTACAGCTTGTGTGGGAAAAGGTGGGGAAAATCCTCCACTCACAGAGAGGCAAGCAAACAACAGGGTCAAGACAAGCATTTGTGCATGTGTGCAGAGGCAGGGTGTGCAAGGGGAGTGGAGGGCCATGTTGCAGGGGTACATATCTGGTAGGACAGCTCTGCATATATGTGAATATATGCTACACTGATAGACCCTTCTACCCCAGATCCTAAAATGGGGAGAGAGAAAGGCATACATACTCCTATGAGTACTATGTGCAATGC
This sequence comes from Megaceryle torquata, assembly GCA_024611175.1. NCBI lineage: Eukaryota > Metazoa > Chordata > Aves > Coraciiformes > Cerylidae > Megaceryle > Megaceryle torquata. The sequence continues at coordinate 19,148 of JANIJG010004325.1, read as the reverse complement.
TCTTACCATGTCTCCTCAGAAAGGGATAACAGGAAAGTCTTTCTAGGCCTGGGACAAAGAACAGGAATGAGAACCAGCATTTCACAGTCCAGCAGCCTGTCACCAGGGCGGACTGAGGCACAGCACAATGAAAACACACAGAGGGTAAAGCCCCGAAACAGCCCAGCTACCCTTCCTCGGGCTTCGGTCATAATTACATTGATCCAAGCATGATAATATGTTTACTGAAGCACAGCACTGCCCCAGAGTAATAGGACTGGAAAGCAGGAGTGAGGATCTGAGGTAGACATCAAAGTACATATAGCCTGGCAGATGTGGGCAGATGTGCCTGAACTGGATTCATATAAAGAAAGGAATCTAATGAGATCTCTACATTAGAAGAAAGATGCTAAAACGGCTGTAAAGCCCTGCTGAAGATGTAAAGATCATTGGTGCTGACTCCTGCTGACTGTTCCTTGATGGGATACTGAAACAGTGGCACACCCGCCAGGCCAGTCAATGCAAGAGCACAGCTCTACAGCAGTTCACACCACTGAGAACAAGATGCAGTGACTCAAGAGAAGTCAAGGTAGAAAGAGATCTGGATGGGTCCCCAGAGTTTGTATCTTTTGCAGCCTACTCTCAGGAAAGACACAGAGGCCCAGAAAAGTAATTCGAGAGACAACTGCATGGCAAATTAAATCCACAACTGACCCTGCCAACAGAATCATTGACGCCAGGCTGGGGAAGGGGATCCATGTATCCCATAATGACCAGTCATACAAACCCAGGCATCCAGAACAGTCTGCACTGATCCAGAGAAGAAAGTCCTATGCTAAGTCAGTCACATCATTTTCTGCTTCCTTCTTGTCCATCTCTCCTCTGAATATCAATCTCTCCTTTCTTCTCCTGCCCATATTTTCCCTAATTTTCATGTCTCTGCTCTGATCCATCTGCCTCCTCTGCAGTTTATTTATTATCTGTCCCTTCCTCCTCTTCCTCCCATGTTTTTTCCCTTGTCCCCAGATCTACTTGTTGGGCTGCCAGGTTCCTGGTTCAGTGGTGTAACTCAGCTGATTTACTCTCCTTAAAGCAGTGTCTGTTCTCATGTAAATCACTCTCCAAACCCAGCCTGTGATATGGGCTTGTTCACTAAACTCTATGAATAGGAAAGTAGGCACAGCTGGCCTATTCATAATCAACATAAAAAATAGATTAGCACTTTACAGATTAAACATTATCGTTTCAACAGTTAACATAAATCAACTACACTTACAGGCCTAGCACTGCTGTTGCCACTGCAAGGGTGACAAGTGATGCAAAGGGAAGGGCTGCCAGTCCAGGGTGCTGTGGGAAACAGGTCATTTGTCTTCCACCTTGAACGTAAATTCCCCTCTGGCACCTCTGGGGTGTACTGCTAGAGGTTGTTACAAGGACAAAAGTGGGCTAAGGAAACAAAGGTATGGGGGTAATTTTGATTAATTCACATGCATTTCTGAGCAATCCTGGAACCCACTATTCTAGAGCCAGAATCTAACTGCTCTGCTTCACTCCCTAGAGCTGAGGCAGTCAGAAACAGATGGAGCAACAGAGTGAGCTTCTGGAATAGGAAAAGAACAAGTAGCCTCCAAATGCAGACTGGTATCTAGCTCTGTTTCCCGTAGTTCAAAAATCACTGGGCTCCTGTGGATGAGGTAAAGCAGTTTGGTTAATTCCATCTAATGTAGCAGGGGCACCCATCTCAAAAATCACCTCATCATAACCCAAGGAGCCACCTCACCAAAGAAGGGCCAAGGACTGAGATCCACTCCAGAAATGCCCCATGGAGAGCAAAGCCAAAAGAGAACAGCTCAGAGGCTGATACTGGTCAGGCTATACCTCCTACTTCACCATGCACAGGACACTAAGTCAATGGAGATGCCCAACCCAAGACACTGTCATCAGCGTGCTATGGTTGCATAGTCAACAGAGACAAGCCACACAGAACCAGTTACCCTGGTTTGAGTTAGAACACAAGTAATGTTACATGGTTTTACTTTTCAGCTCAGCCTCTTCTAACTCACTGCACCTCCTGAAATTAACAGCATATTTTTGCAGTGTCTGCTTCTAGCAGAGATAACTACCAAGGATCAGTGTGCAGAAAGGCTCCTGCTTATATTTGCTCCTGTGCAGACCAAGGGCACTGCTAAATCTTGTGTGCCACGTTGGGGGTGCAGTACCAGGTCCCATCTGCAGGGAGAAGCAGACAGGACAGGTGACCCTAAACTGACCAACAAGGGATTCCATCCCCTATGCGTCATATTCAGTATAAAGCTGAGGGATCATGAGTGTCAAGCAAGCTCCCTTCTTCAATGGCCAGCATCCAAAGAGGTCTCTCTCTGCTCTGCCTTTGATCCCAATTCACGTGTTCCTGAATGCAGTTCTAGAATCCAGCTCCCAGATCTGGTTCCTGTCTGCCATTGAGTCCAGTCTGGGACTTCCCCAGTGCCTGCCCCACAGCATCAGTGGTGACAGTGACATAACTGCCATCAGGGAGGCTGGGTTCAATACTGATTTTTTATATATTTGTATATATTTCATTTTTATTGTTACTCTTTTTATTAAAACCATTTTAATTTTCTTTTCCAATCCATGTCTCTCTCCCTTATTCCCCTTCCTTTTTAGGAAGGGAGGAGTTAATGGAGAGCATCTGTCATTCATCTAGTGGCCAGCCTAGCCCTAACCCTTGGCACCAGTACTGTCCATACCTTTACCTGTCCCTCTGCTCACTCACTGTGAACCAGCCAGTGTCTCAAATGTTTAGCTTGCAGCAACCAATTTGTAATTTCTGAGCTGGTCCTGATGATTGCAAGGGACTGGCAAAGGCCTTTGACAGGATATCCCATTAATTACCAGCTTCACAGTTCTTTCAAATAAAAACGGAGAGGATAAAAGAAGAGGAATAGTTTAGCTTACAGTCCAAAGGACAAAAGATAGCCTGGGTCAGGAGGCACGGGTTTAAAAGTTTTCTTGGCAGCCAGGCAAAGACCCTAGCAGTTCACAAAGGGCAACACAACAAATGTTACATGGAGGGACTCCTTTAGTATAAGCCCTCTTGACAAGCCCCAGTAATTTTAATTGCTCTAGCCTCCTGCTAGCCTTTCCTGATAAATGGGAGTAACAGTTAATAGACCTGAACCAATCAGTTACATCCAATAAGGTATTTGGCTAAATTAGCTTTGTTCTCAACTCACAACCGATACCAGCTGAAACCAATACCTCAGTTTCATTCATTATTTGAAATGAGCCAACTAATGCATATTTTCTACTAATCATTTGAAATTTGGATGGTTTGGTGCTGAACAGTCTCTGCCAAGAACTTGCCAATTTGAGATGGAGTGGTTATGTGAGCTTTGTAAAGGAGAAGCTCATGGGTTTGTTTCAGCTGAGCTCTCCTGGCACAAGTAACGGGTCATGTAAGTTTATTGCTCCAGTTGTCACAGAGAGATTCACAGGTTTGGCTCTGAACCATGGATCCTGTAAAACAAAAGCACTGCAAAGCTTACAGAAAATAAGTGCAAATTGTGCTTAATGTTCACAAACGTAATGTGGTTTCCAAAGGTAACATGAGAAAGCTTCCTCTCTCTCAAGCTGGTCTGCCTACTAGAGACCAACAAACGTTGCTCACTAATGGTAGGAAGACTTTTGAGATCCTTTAGATCCCAATTTTTGCTTCAGTTCTCAAAACACAAAAGCACGTGGGGTGTGAGGCTTTCCCATGAGGAGAAATTCCTGTGTTCTCACGCATGGCAGCTTTTTCACAGTGTAACTCAGCATCTGACCATGGAATCAGGTGCTGTCTCAGACAGATCCCAAGAGTGTCATAAAACAGAGCTTATTAGATCACTGTACATCTTGAAAATTCATAAAAGTGCTACGTGTCTATTTTGTATTAGGAAAATGCATATATGCCAAGGTTAGGTCCTATAACTCCTTATTTAATCTTTGTCACTTGTTTCATCTACAAATAACCTATTAACAAAAGTCTCCAGACTCACTGCATCATGTTTTCATGTTCTGGGTGAGTCAAGAGCCAAATAACTGGGCAGAGGTAAAATTCTGGAAGAAAACAGAGTATGCTAACCAGTCAGAATCAAGTAGGATATTAAAACATCATTGGGCGGGCCAACAGGATTCTCTGCTCCCTCAGAGAAAAATCCAGCATACTAAACCCTGCCTATGTCTTGATCAGAGCATCAAGTAAATATATTTCTGAGGAAATCAGCAGCAGAGCTTGAAACAGAAGCCAGTCCCTTCAAATGGCAGCTCAGTGTTTCTGCCCCAGCCCAGATCCTGCTCTGTCATAAATACATAGAGATTGCTCAGCAAAGGAGACACTCACCATGTTCAAATAAAGGAAGTCTCCACATGCAAGAAGGGCACATAAAGAATATCAATCCCAGTAACAGACAGCAATTTCCAGTGACTGTTTGGAACTGGAAGGGTTACCCATGTGCTGAGAAGTGGTTTCTGCCGATGGCCAGAGCACTTCTGAGCAGCACATGCACCACCTCCACAGAATGTGGACACTGAACACAGCCCGACACAGCTGTGGTGTGCATCGCCAGACAAGATGTATTTGCATCAGAACAACACTTCAGGTGTCATTAAAACTCTGAGAAAACTGTACTGAAGAGTTTACCATCTGCATGCAAAACACCATGGGCCAACAAATTCCATGCAGGTATGTCATACACTAACAACCAGGTCCCCAAAGAATTTGTAAATTAAAGAAAAAATACGTCACTAAGCATGCAGATCAGAGCTACTCTCTACCAGGCCATTTGCCCCATTTTCTGATCTCAAATATTTCACTTTCTTGCAGAAGGCCCTTCAAAAAATCCTTCAAAAAATCTACTGTCCAATCTCCTGTATTGTAAATCTTATTAAGTTGAAGGAAGCCAAAGAAGATTATCCTCTAATCTATCCACAAAACCTTCCATCTCTTAGGCAATGGGGCTTAGAGCACCCAGGAAGAAGCTGCCACAAGCAGGACCCAGTCAGATCCTCTCTCAGGAGCTGAGTGGAGAGAAAACCCATAGAAAGAGGGTGCACTCTGTTCCAAAGCTCCCCTGGCAGTAAGGACACCAGGGGACACCTTAGTGTCCTTGCTGTGACACTAAGGATCAGTAACACGGGAGCTTGCAAGTGGAGACACAAGGGACAAAGCAAGGTGGATGATCCAAGCTGCACAAAGATCCCTGTTTGCCCTCCCCGTCTGCCCTTGGCAGTGGAACAGCAGATTTGAGCAGCTACTGCCCACACAAGGGCTGGGCGTAGAGGCTGCTGCTCTGAGATCTGCCAGCGACTGATGCCTCTTACTGGAGACAGGGCAGGGAGAGCGCAGTGGGGGCTGCAGGAGCAACAGGACCTGCGTAGGCAGCCGCTCCTGCCTTTCAGTTGAGTAATGCAGGCCCATTTGTTCTGGGTGACATTAATGCTATTCGCCATCCATCTCAGACTCTTTAAATTACCTTTTTATGGCCAAAATCCTTTTCATAATTGATAAAAATCTCTTTTTTATAAACAGACTTATTGAAAAAAATGTGAAGTTTTTTTATTCCTCATTATAGCTTTAATACAAATGTGGTTTTTATTGACGGCTGCACAGAAGGCCTGACAGGCCTACTGCCAGAGGCTCAGAGGGGTGGAAGAAGGGCCAAATCCTCTCATCCCACTCCCCTGCCCCTCACACTGGGGCAATGGCCACCACAGCCCAGCCTCCACTCTGGTGGGTAACGTCATATTGGAAAAGGAAATTTACTGTGATGAATATAACACTCATAAACGGAAGAGACTTGCTGACCTAAATCTAGCTTCCCTGCGTCTGATAGCAATGTACACCAGGGGCAACTTTACAGAGCACCCCTACAGAGTCTAGCTGGAGCAGGATACTGTTTGCATCTAGCCCAAATCCAAGGCTAAACCATAGCAGTTGCTCCATCACCTGATGACCCCTTTCCATCCAAGAAGGGCTATTAGGAAAAGGAGAAGATACCCATGCATTAAAATGAAAAGAGATTTAATAAAACAGCAAAGGAGGAACCCCTATCCTCAGCAAACTTCACCCTTTTTGCTGAGCGCAAAGTTTATGGGATGGGATACGCCTGCAGCCAGCTCAGATCAGCTGCCCTGGCTGACTCCAAACTGTTAATGGCCTACAGACCATGGCTGGCCTATGATTCTGTCCCAACAAAACCAGGACAGGTACTTAAGGACAGAATCAGGGTCACAAGCTATGTGAGATCCAGGTGTTCAGCAGAGCTATTTAGTATCAGTCCTACAGCCCCAAAGCAACCATGCACTGACTGTGGCACACATCTGTTCTGGGCAGAACACTTGACCACACCACTGTGCAACACCAGAGGAAGCAGGCACATATCCTAGCATCCTGGATGGGTAGGGTTAGACAACACTGCCAGCCTGTGAAGAGACTTTCTGAGGCCATAACAGGGTCTGGACATGATCTGAAGACCTTGTGATTTAGCGGGGTAAATGAATCTTCTCTCTAGAGCAACATATGGAGCCAGATACAGAAAGTGACTTGTATTCCCTCAGGAACAACTTGGATGCTGTAGGACATGTAGCATAATGCTCAACAGCCTATTGAAGGCCTAGCTACTCTCCCACAGGGCTGAGCATTGCTTCAATAGTTCTGCAAATCAGAAGTAAGCATATGTCTTGCCAGAGCTTAAAACATTAATCAACAGTTCCAGAAAGAAGTGCATTAGTCTGTCCTTCTAGTCACTGCCACAGCAACTGCTGCCATGCTGTATCAAGAACACATAGAGAAACAGGAGTAAAAAGAGTCTTTTCTATTCCCTCCGTCTTTTCTCATACTCCAACAGTTCGAGGACAGGGAAGTCTCTTGCTGCGGGGTTTAATGCCTTGCTGAAGTCTCATTCCAAATCTTTCCCAAAGCAGGTTCACATGGGCCTAGTATTTTTGTCCCTTCCTGCCAAATGACCATGTGGCATTGCTGCACAACATTGCAGTGACCATGCTCCCAGGTGTTGATGGGTACATTTCAACAGTGGATAAATAACACTCACATGCCCAACCTAGAAAACACTTTGGGAACCTTGGAAGCAATTTAAAGTAGAGGGACAAAGGGCAGTATCCTTCCTAGCCACAGTTTTGTTGGAGGGACAATGACTTCTCAGACAAAGAGTACCTGTTTCCTACTGCACGGCACTGGTGCCATGTGAGGTACAACAATAGAAATCCGAGGAGAGCAAAGCCCTTTAACCTAAGACTGGGTCCTCCAAACATCACTTTGAAAATGCATCCTGCTTCACAAACCACAGCACAGGAGGTTCCTCTACCACAGGTTATTTTCTTACAAATCACAGTCAAACCATTGACATATCCTGCCCTGCTCAGTCAGCGAGCTCCATTACTTATGGCTGCAGGAGGCTTCTCGCAAATGGTAAAACAGTCCTTGAAAAACAGGTAAAAGCCGCAATTAACTGTGGATGAAAAGGATGGTCTCCTTGGAGGTACTGGCTAATCAAGTAATTAAAAACTACTTCCCATTACATGCACTCCAACAAAGCAGAGCCAGACTGACATCCTTCCTAATGACTGTCTTTCCAGCTGTTTAAGTCCTTTATACAATTTGGTCTCAACAGAGAGACAAGTCTTGATCTGTGGGTTCTCCCCAGTGCTTTCTCCCAGCTTTGAACAAAGCAAGCACTGGAAATGATACATTCAATCACTGATGTGTTCTCCTTGTGGATCCTGTTTTGCCTCTTAGCCCTCCTGAAGGGCAGCAAACTCACCAGCAATGGTGTAAGTATGTATGCAGATGTGGATACATGGTGACAGGATTTCTTAGGATCCCTCACTTAATAGCATCTGGAACTGCTCAGCTTCATCAATTTCCACTCATCTGTGAAAGACCTTCAACAACTGTTAGCAAGAGGCCAGAGATGTGAGGATAAGTAAAGGGACAAGAAGGAAGGAGAGACCCTCATTCCCATGGCAGTTGAGGCCAGCCCTCTGCCCTAGACCAGCCCCTCGCCCTCCTGCATTAGTGCCCTCTGCCCCCAGGCAAAGATACAGCCTGGACACAGAACACCTGGGCAGCCACACCACACAGGCACCCCACCAGCATGGAAAACACCCTACCTGGGGCCACACTGGCTTCATGGGTATGCTTACTTTATCCTTGCCCTAACCACACAACCACAGACCAGACACAGGAGCAGGGAATAAAGAATCAGCCTGATGGGAACCCATCAGAAAGGAGCACAGGTGGAGGAACTGCAATATTTCTGAAAGGACAGTGGTGAGAGATGGGGAGGGAGTATTTCTCACAAAGGAAAATTACCTCCAACATGAGCTAAAGCCTGGATGGAGTCTTGATTACACAAACACACCGAGAGGAAGAGTAAGGAGTCTTGGGGAAAAGGTCAGAAAGTCGATTACTATATGCTGATGTGTGAGTATGGCCTGGAAGCTGATGAGCAATGGGCTCTGGAAAGTGACGTCTTGCTGTACACAGAAGAGGAATTACAGTGGGGCTGAATGGACAGGGCTACGCTGTGGCCTACCAGGATGTGCAATACGATGGCAAACCAGGAGGTATTTTAGGACTGGAAAGAGGGAATAAGGTGTATTGACATAGACAGGAGCACACCATGAAGCAAGGAGATGTCACAGTATCTAAACTCATTATCATTGCACAATGGTAGAGAAGAGAGCCATATTAGGGCTGCGCTGGACAGCATTGGAACCAGACAACAGAAGGGCATCAAGGATATTTGGAAGTGCAGGGTTGTAAAAGCTGCCAAGTCATCCTGCAGCCACTCAGTCCTATGAGGAGGGATGCTCTGGAATGGCCTTGATCAGAGTAGAGAGAAGCAGACTTTTGAGAGGGGAGAGTTCCACAGTAGTCTGATCAGTCTTAGCAATGAGCAATTACCTCCTCTGAGTAACTTGTTCGTGGAATACACAAACAGGAAGACCCACGGGAAGCCTTTCTAGCAGACACCAAAGGGCTGTCAGATGGAACTGGTTTAGCCAAACTCAGAGGTGTCCTGGGTTCCTCATCTCTGCCCTGGAATCACCTCCCTAGTATCCCTATATGCCACAACCACAAGCCAGTCCCTTCCAACAGACCTGACAGAGAGAGGAAATGCCTCTAATACCAGTGCTGGCAAAACATCATTTCTAGCTTCCAAGCACAAATTATTTTATGCTTTTAAGGTGCAGCCACTTTGAAAGATTTATCTTTCAGAGCCCCTCATCAGTCTTTCTCCCTAAATGTCTGGTGTCCACATTTCACCAGAAGTTGCCTGGCTCTGCTCTGCATGCACTTTGTTGAGTTAGAGAGCTTGGCTGAACCAGCTATCTTCCCCTCTGTCATTAATAGCTCAGCAGACAAAATAACAATTGTGGGGTAAGTAACACAGGCATTTCACTTTCATTTTCCACACTTGGCACCTTTACATTTTCAGAAACTTGTTCAAGCAAGGAAGATAAAAATAGAGGTAGGAGAAACTCTTCCAATCATATCTCATCACCCATTCTCATGGACACAGCTTTTCCCAACTGCTCCAATGAATTTACCCAGAGCAAACCTAACCTGTGTTATTCTTCACTATCTCCCCAAAAGACTCTTACTCTATGATCTTGATGGTGATCATTTCCAAGACTCATTGTAAAGATTTCTTTGTGCAGCCTATCCAACTGTTACTAGTCGTGTTGCCCTAAGAATCTCATTTTCCACTTCAAGCTCTTGCATACTCAGGAGAATGATCACCCCCCACCATCACTAAGCCAAACCACTGTGGCTGAGATTAGAAAGATAGCATCTGCTCACTACTGGTGATTTTTATCCCTAATGATCCCTGATAGGTACATAAATTCCCCCTTGACTTAAAACAGGGTTTGACAGGGCAACCCACTGGTCAGCATAGATGATGTTTCTTCTTCTGTATTGGATCAGCACACATGCCATTTGCCTTTAAATCAGTCCATTAGCTCATGCAGCAAAGCTACATGCTGCAGATCCCAATCTCCAGCCACAACGCTGGCCTAGAACGCCACACAAGGCACCCCATCAGCAGGGTGTCATGCAAGCCTGTGTGGTGATAACAGTCATGTTGAACTGCTGTAAACCTACCTCACAAGCCCTCTGTCTTTGTTCAAAGATCAGTTCCATTAGCATGGTCTCCATTTACACCAGTTTTCCCCCAAACCACTCCATTTGTCAAACAGCCAAGCCTCTAATAAGATTCTCAGGAGTAGGTCACATCAGAAGACAGACTATTTCTAAATGACTGAAGATACAATGCTTCCATACACAAAGTTGGCATTTTGATTTCCATGCCCTTTTGCAAGCTCTTGCCTAATTTGTCAGCTTGTCACATTCCTCCCTAGGTATCTCTGTATTTCCAGTTGCTATTTCACCCATTTGTTCTGCACTGATCCAAACTGTATGGAATTACTTCTTGCCTACACTTGAGATTAATCTGAGGAGCCTGATCTTGTGCCTGGTGGGGGAACTGGAAGTCTTACCACTGAATTTGAGAGCAGCAGGGTTAGGCCTAGGTGCCCTGGTAAGGTTCCTTCACTGACATTTTCTCTTCTATTTGAATTAATCTGCAAGTTCCCAGGTGTGAGGCTGACCCCATGAGGGAAGGTTTCGGGATCCTTCTTTGCACTCTCCTCTGCCCTGACACTCCACCTTGCCCTTCTACCGTCTATAATTTCAGCTAAACAGATCATATTTAAAATGCACTGAGGATGTAGCTACACTGGAATTAAATTTGTTCCTGAAGTAGCCCTATTAAATCCTCTGGGCTCCAGCAAATACAGTTTTGGTGCATTAGGTTCCCCAAATCCTTTTTGTTTTTAAATACCTTGGTACCTTGTAACTGGGCATTTACCTTGGCTTTTAATACCACCCAGTTTCAACAACTCCTTTGTTTTTATATATGCCATTCTTTCTCTCTTGTATCATCACTCTCTTTGTCCCATTAGCATTTCCTCTCTACCCCTTTCTTCCCATTTCTGCCTTCTTTTTCCTTACTCTCTCTGTCTCTTTAAAATTAAATATTGCCCAGCACTGCCCATGTGGGTGAAATGAATGCTAAGTGGGAAGGCTGCTGTGAAGACTGGATTCGAGCTGCCTCACTGGAAATCAATGAGGCATGGAGGGTTTGTCTAGCTCTGAAAAAGCTGGAAGAAACCAGGGCATATCAGTGCTAGCTGTACACTCACTTGAGAGAAAAGGGCCTACCTCTGAGCACCTGCTTCAGTCTGCAAGAGACACCACATAAACTGAGCCAGAGGTGGCTGCTGTGGTAATTTAATGGGGGCTAACCTCAGGGTGGCTTTCCACGGCTCCTGCAGAGAAGAGACTGCTGGATGGAGGTCCGTGGTGCAGCAGGGGTCTGCAGGGAGCAGCCAGCCTGCCCTGCTCCATCTATCCACTGAGCTATGAAACACAGCTCATACCAGCCATGCTACAAGGATGCAGTGCTGAAAGAGGGAGCATCTTGCAAGTCAGGGACTGACATTAATGCTGCTGTTAAATTGTAGTGAAATATTAATTATTATTTCTGACCTGACAATACCTAGACCCTTAAAACTACACATAGGCAGACCCACCCCATCTGCACATAACATACCAACTAGGAGCAAAAACTTCACTCGCTCCCTCATGTTCCCCACATATCTCCTTAGCACACAGTCAGACATCTCAGAACAATCCAAAACAGCCCCACAAACCTCTATCCATAAGTAACAACAGTTGTATACACTGCTTCCCTTCTATGAACTCCTGTCTTCCTCTCCCTCACATTCTCTAGCGTTTCCTTTGTGCACTGTTGCCTCCAGCCTCCCTCTCACCATGTCAGTTGTAATTCTTGAAATGCCTCTCCTCAACCTGGGCTTGAGTGTGAAGGCACCTCTTCTAGTAAGGGCAGAATGCAAAGTAGTAGAACACCCTCTCTAAACACTGCAGTTACTTCCTTTATATCTAATGAACACAGGCACCTACCTCTGATCTCACTGCTGTGGGCTGCTGAGAGTTAATAGTGACACAGACTCCTGGGCTACTGCATTACCTGACTGCAAGCAGCAAAAGTGATTTATGCTATTATTTTCTTTGGGGGTTAATTAGGGGCTTGAGAAAGTAAAGGGCTGTCAGTGCTAGCTGGAATTGGTCTAGTGCAGCCAGAGGAGAGCAGTCGTCCCTCACAGAGTTCTGCTAATGTATCTTTGTCCTGAACATCAATACCTCCAGCTCCCACCCTGTGGCGGATGGCCCTCCATCCTGATCTCCAGCAACCCTGTTAGTCTTGGTATAACCTTTGGGGTATGCTGCTCTGCTGAGAACTGCCATTTCCACCTGGGAGCTTTCACACCCTTAATACTCTGTTATCTTCTTCTTTCCTATGGTTGTCAATAATGCCCAACAATGGACAGGGAAAATTTGCATGGCATTCTCCCAGGGGCAAGGAGAAGTCATCTCCCCCGGTATCTCTTGCAACTGACAACCACCAGAGATCTGTTTTCCTTCCTCTAGCTGCCCAGGGCTTGATGAATCCTAAACAGCCAAGGGGCTATGGCTGCCCCTACCTCTTTGCCCAGATCCTCACGGATAACTTGCTCAATCTCCTGCCTGGTGCTCTGTGGGGCCTGGCTGTGCAGCACTTTCAGGGTGCGAGTGTACTCCTCAGGCAGCAGGTAGTCAAGTGCTCCCAGGTGCTGTCCCACTTTGATGAAGGTGCCTCGGTTGGCACAGCACAGCTCCCGGAGGCGCTCAGCAGAGCGCAGGTGAACCTGTGGAGAGACCAGAAGGTCAGGCAAGCCCTTTTGCTCTCTGTTATATGAAATACGCCCACATATGTACCTTTATTTGTCTAGTATTTAAACAGAGCAGGAATTTCCCTTCTTGATTTTGGGCATCATCATCTAATGTGTCAGCTAAGTAGTAAGTCTTTGGCTTGATTTAGGATGGCTGAACCAGACCAGGACAAGATGCCTTAGAGTATAAAGGGCTTTGACACTTGTTTGCACAGGCACCATGATGAGGGACAGCACATTAGGTTTTGGCTACATCCTTGCAAAGAATAAGATGTCTAGCCACAGGGCAGCATTGATTTGTCACTGTGATCTACCACTATGATGCACAGTTTGGGAACCCCTAGTCAAAAGACAAAATTCAGAACCACAACCATGTATGTTAGGCTCCTGTCACATGTGTGAGCATGATGAATGTCACTCATGTGAGTGTGATGAATTAAAGTGAGAAAAAGAAACACATATACCATCCCAGACACTTCATAGAATTTGGAAGAAGATCTGTAATTTTGATTTTTTAACAGATGTCTATTTGGCAGTGAGAAGGACAGCACATGAAAAGACCTTCATCCTCCTCAGCTCACTCTGACACACAAGGGGAAATTACATCCCTTCAGTCCAGCCAGGTCCTGTTCTTACTGCTTACAGTGCCAACAAAGTTTGCAGTGACAGTGGTTTTAGAAACTAAGAACTAGAAGACTTTCCAGCTTTGCTCACATTGGCCACAATGCAGCCACCAAATGAAAAAAACAATCACCAACCACTTGTCTGGTCTGGATTTCAGCTCCCGAGGTTTATTCCACCTCTCAAGAACAGATCAGCCACGACATCCTTCAGTGACAATGATTTATTCTGCCTTTATTACTCTCTCTAGAAAAGCCTCCTGCCAAGTACAGAGCTATAGTCAATATTCTTTAATAAACTTCAGATAAGTTTACCCTGATAACATTAATAAAATCTAAGCAAATCAATGACACAAAATAGCTCTGCACAGATCTGCTAATGCCTGACACCTATCTTCATGGAGGGTCCTAATTCCTTTGGCTTCTGTGTCAGAAGTCATTAAAGGTCAAATCATGTGTCTGCAGACCTCATCTGCCCAAGATCCTGTGGTGAGGGACTCCTTCAGAAGCCTCAAAGTATGTGGCATAAAGGAACAACAGAGCAAACATGCATGAACACCACACACCCCCTCGTCGTTCAGTGTCTATCTCTGCCCTCGGTGCAAAGCAGAGCTGTGTCACATCACGGGGCAGCAGTTGGGAATGTGTTAGGGGACAGACTGGGTGCTGAGCTGCAAGGCCTAGGGGAGTGTGAGGAAAAAGACTAATGTTCAAGTCTCACACGTAGCATGTGAGACTTGACAGCTTGCACACATGCACATACACACTTTCCCAGGTGGGCACACATGGGCCAGCACAACTCACACTAGGAGAGTGAGCTTCTCCCAGCATATCACCTGCTCAAAACCACTCACAAATACATAGGCAGAAAATAACATCCACACACATGCTTCATGTCTCCCACATTATCGTCCTGCCTACACACCAGCTTTAAAGTTCCTGCTGTGACAAGCCAGCCTCTGCCCTGGCTGTTTCCCTGCCCTCCTCCCCTATGTGTCATGAGGGCAAAAGCAGGCCAAAAGGGGACAAGGAAAGGAAGCTGTGTAAGAGGAGGAGAGAGCAAGAAAAGCAGGGGGGGAGTGATGGAATAAAAGAGAAAGACATTGGGAGGAAGAGAGCCAGAGCAGCTGGGTAGTTTGTCACAGCACCAGGAGTACAGCCCATTAAAGGGAAACAGCTTTTATGCAGTTCTGATAATCACCCTCTGCCCACTGCCTCCAGCCATGGAAGAAACCACCTGCCAGCAGCAAAGTGGAAGGGCAGCAGTGACAGGCCAACCCCCTGCCCAAGGCATTGGGCAGACACAGCCCAGGGCACCAGTGGGAAACAGTGGCAAGGCTCGTTGCAGATGTGCTCCAAAAACCCCAGCATGGGCCAGTACAGGGCCCCACGACCTCTCCTAGACACAGCAGGAGCCCATTAAATGACCCTAGGCTGCAGCACAGCTCAGGGCAGAGCAGCAGCAACTCTGGGGCTGTAGCACAGTGCTGGGCATGAGGCCAAGAAGCCAGCTCAGGGTAGAGGTACTGGTTCCAACACACCTACCCACCCCACATGGACTGCTCAGGGAAATGGAAAAAGCAGGATGGAAAACCCATTCTGTAGCTGAAAATGCAACTGGTTGTAGTTACACTTGGATGCGAGGTGTATATTCATGTTGGTCTCGAGAAGGAAGCAGAAATCACCTCTCTCTCCTCTACCACAAGAAGAGAAATTTTGGCACATACAAACTTATCCATCCTGTAGAGAACCCAGTTTCATGGAGACAGCAGTCCTGGGAAAGAGAGACAAGAGCATCCTTACAGAGGGCTCCAGGAACAAAGCTCCCATGCACAGCATCCTCTACATTGCTCTCACAACTGTCTTGGCTAAAACTCCTAAGAGACAGCTGCCCTGGCTGACTGTCCAGTCCAGGGAATGACAGGTCCTGCCCCTGCTAGAGTGACAAAAGATGACCAAGCAACTTCTCTCAAAAGAAGAAAATCTCTGTCTATCCTTAGTCTGCAATAGAGGCAAATGTACAGTGAGACTGAAGCAGAACTGCGAATGCAGCTTCCCAGGTCTCTTTTCTTACCAAACAGGTCAGGATTTTTAGCAGAAAAATGTTTATAACACTATTTATTACTTGCCAGAATCTTCCCAAAATAGGTTATAGTCCAGATTCTCTGACAGATGTCCTTCTCCTAATCACAGGCAAAGTAAGAGTGCCACATTCCTACTACTGTGCTCAGTAATGTAGACCCACATTCCTGTCCTACTCTGAAGAAAGTATAGGGTAAATGGAAACCCTCAGAATGTCTCAGAGCTTTTCTCTGAGGCATCTCACAAGATAGTGATCTTTGTTTCACAAGCAATAATTTGAAGAATCTTCTTATCAGGGAAAAGAACTGGGAAAAGCAGCTAGTTAGACAGGGACCTGGTTGTACACATCATGCCTAGGAGCACGGTGCAGAAAAAAGGAAGCATTTCATGTACTGAGAATTACCAAGAATAAGCTTCCCTCAGGAAGCACTTCAGATCACAAGTGTTCTTTGGGTGTGTCTATGATTCTTTCCTCGGTCCACATGGGCATCTATTTTTGTATCACACCCCTTCCCCAAATTTCATCAGGACTAATTCTCCATCGGCCCACAGCATGGCTATCAGACTCATGTGGTTTACCTAAACCCTGGATAGATTTGGATTAACATTGATTATTAAAATTGTTCCATATGGGCCATAGTGAAAGTAACAACTGTCAGGTGTGAAGAGGAGGCACCTCTGGGACTCAGCAAGCAGGGCTGCAAAGGGACATTTTTTAATTCATCCTTAATGTACCGGCTGCCCTGGCTTCTCAAGTCATTTTGATCCTTTTGAAGGAGCCTTTACTCACAGAGGCCCTGGCAAAGAACTGCTCTTCAGAGCATTAGATGTGCAGGTGTGACAAATGGACAGATGCTAATATGGTCTTAAAAATAAAATAAATTAATTTAGAAGAAAATAAATACCGAAGTTAAAATATACTGGTGAAAACCCAAATATCTGGTGACAAAATGGCTCAGAAAGACCACTAAAGACAGTAAGGTAAGCAGTGGATGCCCCTTATCAAAGGAAAAATCCTTCAGAAAAGTCATTCCAAACCTGAAGGGCATACTTAGAGCTGGCAAAACATGAAATGAGGATTAGGAATGCAGAGAGAAAATTTGAAATGCAATTAGTCAAAGACATAACAAACAAGTCACCAGAAATTCCTGGTGATGAGTGCTGCCTCCAGGAACACTGCAAGCACAGACACAGACAACATCACAACAGATGTCAGGCTGGATTTGCCCAGAGGACAGAGCTAGAAGGGCTGTTCCTCCTCTCACCTCCATAGAGAGGGAACTCTTGTACATGTCAGCAGGAACAGCTCCACACCACATGGTGCCTGCTCCCATCCCACCCTCTCCCAAACCTGAGCAAAAGTAAAGGAGGCACCATCTCCTGTGGCAGGCAATTCCCTGCAAGGGGCAGGATGCTGACGAGGAGCCTGCCCATCACTGCTTACAATGGAGATACACTCTCCAAGACAGTGTTTCAAGAAAGACGTGTCCAAATAAAACCTTGACAACTCCAGTTATGTAAAAATTACAGATAAATTCAAAAAGTAGCTGAGATGCTAATAATCATAATAAAAAGGGGGTCACACATTAAAACCATTAGCTTCCAGAGGACTGAAGGGAAACAAATGTTGCCCTGTTTTTAAGAAAAATCCAGAATAATCTGGAAAATAATAGTCCTTCAAGCTTTTATTCTGTATCAATTAAATTAGTTGAGACAATAATTATAGAGAGTACTAAAAATCATTTAGCTAAATGTGTTATGACTAAAAAAAGCCAAGAGGGATTTTCAGAGGAAAAAAAACCCCACATTCTTTACCAGTCTACTAAAATACTCGAGTATGTTAATGCAATTGCCAATAAAAGAGGAAAATAAGGGATTTATTGGGACTTTCATTTAGATTTCAATAAATTCCCTCAAAAGAGTGAAAAGAAAATTGAGTAATTATTGGAGAAGATTCAAGAACATCACTTGCTCATTTTATCCCATTCCCAGGTCAGAATTTCCTCTCTGCAACACCAAGCCCAGCACTACAGACAGAAGCAGTGAGGGACTATCTAGTTAGGACAAGGCTGCAACATGTAGTAATGTTTTTAGCACAGCTTCATTTCAACCTGCTCTGAGCTCTTTTAGATGAGGTGATACTGCAGAAGCCCTGTCTATGTTAGCACCTGCAATGCTGTTACTTCCAGTGAGACTGAACTAGCACTGGAAGCACTGAAAAATGTCACAAAAAGGGAAACAGCTCCAGGCAGCACACACAAGGCAGAAGGAGCTCTCTCAAATGGGTTGACCTGCATCACTATCAAAAACAATCAGCAAAGTGTCCCATTAACCCATTCTTACACCAATGTTTAATTTCCCTGCTAGTGATCTGGCAAAGGAGACAACAGTGCAGTGACAAAAACTCCATGAGATGCAACAAAAATTATTCACCACTATGGAAAAATAAACCCTCCAAGTCCCTACCAAAGACAGGTGAACAATCTGTAGAGGGCAGATCACCTTCAGCATAGACAGCTGCGAGTTTACGCATAGTGGAAGCTGCAGTTTATCCTGCCTGCACACACTGATGAGCTCTAAATTAACTGTAACCACCCAACACTTGCATCAGATTGTTGTGGACAGCTCGGTGAAGGCATCTGCTCAATGCACAGTGTCAGTCAGGAAAACCCAAACAAGCTGTTTGACTATGTTAAGAAAGAAAAAGAAAAACATTAAAAATATCAACACGTCATATAAATTGAAAGCACAACCTCATCATGGATTCTGGACATCCCATCACAGGTACAGAAGAAAAAGAAGAGAGCATAGAAGGACAGAAAAATACTATCATGGACTTGGAAAGAGTCTATAAAAAAAGAGATCTGAAATGTTAGGGGACTGTTTACATTAGAGAGAGTTGATGCCTAAGAGAGAAGAGTTGCATGAAATAATAAAATCTCGCATTCCTATTTCCAGCTCTCACAAAACAGTAAATTATAGGGCATTCCACAAAGCAACAACCTTTTAAAAGTTTTTTTTACACCCCATTTTGTACAGTACAACATTAACCAGTGGCACTCACTGTCAGAGGATAGAGAAGCCAAGAGCTTAATGGAATTCAGAAAGGCTTTAGACATTTGTGGTAAAACAACCATACCTGATTTTATATGGAGTTCTTCATCTCTAAAAGTGCTTTTACAAAGCTCTTTACAAAACTCAGGATCTCTATCCCCCATTTTACAGACTCATAAGAACATTACATGTAATAAAATGTCTAAAGGGCTTTAAACACTCTTGCTCAAGGCATCAAGACAAAAATTACCCTATTGATTTGCCACAGTGAGAGACAGAATGCAAACAGGGGGCACTTACGCCACCATCATTAACATCTCTGAAGAACCTATTTGGTGTATCCAGCTCCCACATTCCAGTTAAACTGATCACCACTTCTGTTGGGGTACAACCTGCTTCCAAGGATCTTCTGTATTTATTAAATCACCTGCCATTGCAGGAACTTGGGACATTGGTGTTGGTCTCTGTAGCGGAATTTCTTGTGGAACAAGGACATATGGTGGCTTTTGAGGGATTAGACAACCCCATGCTAGGTCTGGCTAAGCCTCAGTCAGC